>JBCAUA010168987.1:0-21897 GCA_038406235.1 Peronia verruculata | reverse complement strand
TTTGTTTTTTTTTTGAGATTTTCTGAAAAAAAGAAACAACCCCCCCCCCCCCCCAAAGACTATTTTACTCATCCCTTTAAATTATAAAAGGAGTTCTTTTCCATTGAAAAAAAAAAAGGACATCATCATTGTCTTCAGCAAAAGTGGTTTATGCATGGCAAGAAACCGTGAGTTCTTGTTTTGCCTTCTAGAAGCATCCATCACCAAATAGTTTAACATTTTGATACCTTTGACGTCCGATTTTTCTAAAAAATCATACAGAATAGGAAGGAATTTCATATGTTTCATGTCGTGTCTAGCCTTTATGCCAGAAACCTTACCTAGCCATTTCACTGTAAGCTTTGCATACTGTAAATCTGAGGCACTTCTTGAACAGTAAAGCAGTGCAATGAGTAATTATAGATAGTATATCAGTAACTGTAGATGGTATAGCGATGCCAAAGGTAACGAAAGATCGGAAAAAACCTTGCTAGTACAGTAGTAATGACTAAAGATGGTATATTGGTGCAACAATAACTTCAGGTGGCAAAATAGTGCTAACCGTAACTGAAAATCATACAGCATTACTAATAGAGAGGATGTCTGTTTTCACACTGTACAGAATGTTTTTGTCAAGTTATCCAAAAAGGCCATAGCTAGCCGGACTTAAGGCCATGTAGTCTCAAAGTCTAGCTGGACTTATTCAGTCTGTGTTATTGTCTGAATTTCTCATGTAGCCGTGAAATTTTAATTCCATGTCATGTTCCTTTGGGAGAGGGTGAGAGATGTCTGTGTGCAGCTTTAAACACTTTTGACTAAAAATATGCTTATAAAAAAATGGATGGGCTAGGTTTATCATCAACATCGAAAATCTTCTTTATTTTAAAAAGTAAATGCGGTCTCAATTTCTGCATTTTACTTATCCTTCAACTTCACCCTGAAAGAGAAAAAAGACAGAAAAAGACAGAAAAAGACAAACTCTCTGTCAAAAAAGAAACATACTTATAATACAAGGAACAGGATGTGTAGACGCGTTTGAGTTGGAGATGAACCCTTCACTCTCAGGTGCTGACATATGCAAGATATATCTAACAAAAGCATCACTTGCAATTAATCGATCAAAATTGAACATGAAAAACACAAGAGCTCTGTTAAGTACACAGACATTGTTTTTTTAAAAAAATTATTTAATATTTAATATTATTGATAGAAAAAAAAACATTTTGGCTGAAATTCAAAGCCAAGACGATAGAAATGTCTGTCTAGTAACTTATCCATTCTGCCACAGACAATTTAAAGCTTGCGATAAAAAATTAACATTATAATACTATGATCCAAAATGATCTGGGTCTTCAATAACCCTGTTTTCTGTCCTTTATTTTTTACTTTCTCTCACGAGTGATCCAAATTTGAGTCAGAAGTGCATCATGTGGAGTTATAAAAAGCAATAAATAACTTGGTCTCAAAAATGGGTGTAAAAAAAATGCCAAAAACAAATTCTGGTATTTTAGGCCCTAGAGGCTAAAATCCCTGAACATGGATTATAGGTACTTACTTTTTGAAGTTATTATTATTATTGTTAATTTTTCTGATTTTTCACACATACCATGTCAAATATCATAATGAACAAATTTAAGCTAAACAACATTCACGTTGAATAAGATTACAAGTTGATTCAAAAGTCGAAGACAGAAATAAACAAGAAGTCCGAAAAGATCTGAGGGCTAGCAGGACTTAAGTTCGGCTAAATACTTCGATGCGAAAATGTCCATGCGATGACATTTTTTCAATCCAACTGAATAAAAACTGTATTCAATAACTCAGCAGCTGCATTCTCATTGTGGATTATCAGCTCAAGGTTAGGATTAGCAATATGGGAATTTCCATAACGCTTTTCTTCAGGAATTCTCGTAATGCAGGTGATGTTTGGAGGGGGAAAATGTTTACTAAGTTAAGTAAATGAACAAAAGTAATACTACAGACAAGATGGTGCAGACAGGCCATTTCCCCTCAATCAATTAATACATTTCCAACCTATACTCGTTTTCCTATAAGCTGATTCAGACTGCCTGTCTTTCTATGGCTGATTCATGTTCACCACTTCATACAGTATGTCTTCTCAAAACTGTCAGCTACTATAATAGTCACCCTAAACAACACAATGGATACAAAGAAAGCAGCACCCTTCAAAGCAGCTATACACCACAGATCAGATGGATTGTGGATGAGAGTGGAGCAGAGTGACGTATCAAGATAACCTGTCTGTGACCTTAGCCTTGACCAGATTCTCCGATTCTTCAAAACTTATGCAATATCTCCAGAACCAAAGTACAATTGTGAAAATACAAACACGACAAAAATCTTACAATATTATCATTGATGGGCCAATAAAAAAACCCCCAGAAAAGTCTGATACATCAGTCTGTCACGTCACTGACAAAAGTATCTGTTATTCCACGATATTAATTCTACACTGTGAGTTCTCCTCATCAGCACATCTGAATATTATGAACATTATTATTAAGACACACTAAGCTATATTATCAGATCTTTGCTTAAAAGATTTAATCTTGTGATATTTTGCTTGGTTGCACATGCTCAAATTTGTTCATTCTTCACATACAAAACAGATTCTACCATTAAAAAAAAAAAAAAAGAAATTCCTCCTCAAAGACTAATCAAATTGTTTCTTTCAAAGCCTTTGAAATCCCATTGAGATGCACACCTGTAATAAAAGTAAATGATACTTCCAAGTGCATTTGGAAATCTCTGTTCTTAGTTCTTGTAATATAAAATTTTACTCTCCTATTACCATCAGTTAGTAATGCAAATGCAGGTCATAGAATCAAGTTGGTAATCCTGTTGCTAAGACAGTTTCGCCTCTTCTGAGATGTGGCAATGGCATGTGCTTTTTCCTTCTGCGGCCTCTTGGAGAGCCTCCACCTTTCCCAAACTTTTTTCTCCAGTGGCGGATTGTGGATTCATGCACGCCAAAATGCCTGGCAGCTGGTCTGTTCCCCACAAATTCTGCATACTCAACAATCTGATGCTTGAAGTGGGATAACAAGGATTTCTATGGGGCAGGAAAAGAGAAAGGTGTAAAGCTTAGGTTGTGATCATCATCAATCGCATATTACTCTCTGTTGCAAAAAAGATAAATTTAGGGAGATAAAAATTAATACATGTATCAAAATAAAGGAGTTTCTTAAGGGCATTGAAACATTAAAGTTTTGAAAAGAAAAGTCAATTATGGGCATTTGATACACAATAACAACAAAGAAAAAACAACTAAAAAATGGAAAAAACAGGGAAGAGGAATTCAAACTTCATCCACTACATAAAGTGGAAACACGATTATGATTTCCTAAAACTTTCATATGTTGTGGTCTTATAATTTAACTATAGTCTCACACTATCTTCAAATGTATTTTTCAACCTCTCACTGATTCACCAATACATAATTACAATTTGCTGATTATAATAATTTTGTTATGATATGGTTTCATTTCTGGCCATAGATGACTTTCGACTAGACATAATAGTCACTCATTCATACGTCTTTACAGCTGACTATGAAAATGGGTAATGTGCACACTGTCCACACTGACAAAATATCTCATTGTCTGTGAATTCTTAATCTAATATATAAAAGTAAAACATATTGGTGGATAGTGCATGAAATCCTTATAATGTATATCATTCCACTATATGAAGTTCCTGCTGCTTTTAAAACGGGTGATTCAGTAATAGCATTTTTCAGATTTTTAGATAATTCATTATTTGCTATCCTAAAAATATATAGACTACATATTATTAAGAAACATGCTGTAATCAATTCACTCATAAATTCAACATTGTTGAGAACAGACATGGCTTTACATTAGTCTATTTTTTTTACTGAAAAATATGCTGTCTTTCTTTGCTTTAATGTCAGCTGCATCTTAGATAGATATGAACATTCTTAAAAGTCATCAATATTAAAGGGGACAATGGTAGTGAATTTTCAAAAAGATTAAAGATCGACAAATACGCCACACATTGAACTTCATCACGAACAAAGGCTACAGAAAAAACAGTAAAGCTCAGAGGGGTGTACTTCTTTGTTGGAATACCTTCAAAAGTCAATGATTGCAGTGTCATATAAATTTCACATCACAAGTAAATAAGGTAAAACTGAAGATAAACTCAAAATATTATCTGAATCATCAACTAATGACTGGATAAAGATTGACTCTTCAAATATTTTGACATTATGGATTAATGTGGCCACATGCTTATGGTAGGTGTTTTGTTGTAACAGTTTTCTCTGTAGTAATGAAAGTAGAATCTAACATTTAATTTAATTACTCTCAAAGCCTGTAGGCCTATATTACTGCTGAAGTATCCACCATACTATCTGTGCATCCCTTTTCATTGATTCTATACTCTTCCTGAATTGAAATGCCTTACATATTAACCACATGTAAGTAGACAAGACTAAAAATCAAACATTTTGTTCAACTTTGAAAATGCATTTTTATTTATAATTTTTTTCTTTTCAACAATTTCAGAGACATATTAAAAAAAAATCCATGTACATTATAATAAATACCAACCAAGTACTCAAACTTAAAAAAACTCTTTGCTTAGCTTCTAGAAAGACACAAGTGGGCATAAATCTCAATCACAGTTTTATCAAACATTGCAGGTTTATTTCAAACAGTTTCTTTAAGCTACTTTCAAAATGATCCAGATTTCTGGTCTAGTTAAAAAAACAACAAAAAACTACATCACTGTCAAATTTACCACATTAATCATACTGAGCAGTACATGTGGCGAACTTTGTCATTTGATACCAGAATGTCCATGGTTAGAGATGAGACTCTAAGATCTAGTGAGACAGTGCATCAAAAATTGGAATCGCTGTTAATGAGATTCCCCGGACTTCTTTCTTTTTAAAAACTCAATACTTCAACTCTCAGTGTAGACGCTGAAAATAAATAATAATATTTATAGGCAACATTAACATAGCGTGTTTCTCCATACAATGTACACTTTTTAAGCGGTCTACAATCTAGTGTAGTCAGCAGACCCGAACAGAGATACTAGCAGATATTCTCAGCTTCCCTGAAAGAATGCTGTGCAGCTGCCTGTTAACCTGTTAAGCCCTCTAAATCCCATAAATCCAACAATATTATTCACTGTCTATAGCCAGGTATCCATTTTGACATAGGTTGAGTCAAGAAACTGGAGTACATTGTCTTTCTCGAGGACAAAATGTCAGGAATAAAGATCCTGACTCTAATAACCCAGCCATTAGACCACCTAAACCTCAATCAAAGAACAATACATTTTTTGCTCATTATTCATACATAACCTGGCACTTGCTACATTAGAAACTTTTACATATGACAGACACTGAGACTAACCAAATTTTACTTATTATGCACACTATACTTCTGCACCCAGATAGACAAGAAATTTTATAAAACTTGTTTACTTATAATATTCACTGAATACAATGCTTTCTAAAAAACCTTATTTCGTTTCACATGTCACCATCATAAAATTTTCAACAATAAAATATGTACCTACAAGAAAGCCATAAAACACTTCGAGTGTCACTAAAATGGTTATAGAATTTTGAAATTGAATACTGCATGTTGAATATATAAAAAGATAATATTATTAAATATGTATGTAGTTCAGAGCAGATATACATAGCAAATGAACACCGCTAATTGTGCGAGCAACTTCAAGGAATTTTTTACTTTTTTTTTTTTTTTGAAAAAGTTACCTCTGTGGGAAATAGGCCACAAGCCTTGATCATTTCAAGAATAAGGCTGCTTTTCAGAAAGAGTAATAAATTCTCTACCAGATTATGGATCTAAACTGTTCCTATAAATAAGAAATGATTTACTACAGCTTTTTACGTAAATGGTACGTAGTCAAAATTCAGCAAAATTCCCTATAATGAGGGACATGACAATATCACAATGAACACTTAGTTCAACATGGGTCTTGTGGGGATTTCAACTGTTAAAACAATCCCTAGAGTTTGGTCTGAGAGATTACTTACTCAGATTCAGTGAAGTGAAAGACAGGAACCGTCTCTACAAGAATATATTAGTTTATTAAAATAGCAAATATAAGGTGTCAGGGCTCAAGAACAAGTCCTCTGGAGGCATTAGAGAAAGAGGGCTTCATATTTCATGGCCCATGTCTACTTTGATGTCCTCTCTGCATAGCTGTAGTGCCTAGTGCAAAATACAAAATTTTTTTCAACATGTTTGGTACTCAATACATGTACATGTAAACAGTATTTCATTTTTTGTGTTTTTCTCACAACTTTGTTTTTTGCCTACTATTTTTTTATCTCTTCCAAATCTTATCAAGATAAAAGATAATTGGCCCACATACCTTCTCTGACATAATAAAGAAAATGACACAGGCTTTTTATCATATTTCTTTTATGTCAATTTTATACATAGCTCATATATGGTTTAAAAAAATCACAGTAAAAAAAATAAAAATCAGTGAAACTTAATTTGCTCATGTCAGTATTTAGATACTATTATTTTAGATCTTATAAATGATACACAAAGTTTGGAACCAACTGGCAGTAACAGAGGAGATAGATTTTCTTAAAAAATGGGGCATAATCCAAGATGGTCGCCATTTCCATAGCAATCACACATGCCAACAGGTTTCCAAGTAATTATTCTGAATCAGAAAGACATGCCAATTACACATGGACACAGTAAAATGACCTAAGGCCAAAGAAAAAAAAAAAAAACCCAAAAAACTGTTCAAGTGCACCCCCCCCCTTAATTTTTATAACTGAGATAGTTCATGCCACAAATTGGTAAGGGCAATAAGTAATGATCTGTAAACTTACATACGGATCTCAATAGATGATTATTTCAATGACACTTGAGTCCTTCACAATACATCATATATGTATCTCCAGTATCTAAATAGTATGGTTGTGACAAAAGACAACAAACTATTGAGATTAAAATTTATTGACATGATCACATACATGTATGTAAAGATATCACCATGACAGAAATTGGACTTGTTTTTTGTAAAACGTTTGCATGTATTTTTTATGACTGGTAAAGTGATACATAAGAACGTGTATACTGTACATGCAGATCACACATAATGACTAGATCAATGACATACATATGAATAAGTTGTTTTTCACAAACTGATTTCACCAATTTAAGAAAATAATACAGTGGAACCCACGAGAAGTCAACTTGCTCTGAATCAATTCTTGGTTCAAGTCAACCTATTGCGACAGTCCCCTTTTTTCTCCTCTACACCTCATAAGTCATGTTTCTTATAATGTCAACACTGATTTTTCTAGAAAATCATACAGAATAGGAAGAATTTCATATGTTTTATGTCGTGTCTAGCCTTTATGCCAGAAACCTTACCTAGCCACTTGCATACTGTAAATCTGAGGCAGCTCTTGAACAGTATAGCAGTGCAATCAGTAATTATAGATAGTATATTAGTAACTATAGATGGTATAGCGATGCCAAAGGTAATGAAAGATCGGAAAACTGTTGCTAGTACAGTAGTAATAACTAACCGAGTCAACGCCAAATGACCCATGCTGGCCAACTGACAGCTGTAAATTGTGAAAACATAGAAAAAAAAGTCAGACAGGGAGAGAATGAGTCGTCTTGTAACACATCGTAGCCTGTGGAACTATTGTGAAGATGCTTAACTCTCTTCACCTGTTTCGCGTTGGCATGAAACACACACCCACACAGCATCCTTCTCGCATACGCTGGCGACCCTGTAGGCACACGCCCAGTCAGTACAACTGACCACTTACTGGCTTGATACACACATACTACCCCGAGTAGCACACACTTGGCCTTCTTCATTTGCATCAGATTGTGCAAAAAACACACAAAGACCTACCTACACTTGGTTCTATTTGCCCAGTTTGTTCACAAAGACAGTGCAGACAGGCATTGCACCCAATTTCAGTCACCTCTTTAGATCACGTTCATTCCTGCATTCTGCGCTCGCTGTGACTAGTCAACCTATTGCTATTAATAACTTTTATCCTCCACTCCATGATCAGAATATGAAAAAAAGTACATGTATGTTCTCAATTTGGATACAAAGTTGATGCTTCTTAAAGATTCTGACTCAAGGCAAAATACTACTACTATTAGCTTAGAGGTAGAGGGGAAAGCTCTGCTTGTTTTTTTTTTTTGTAAGGATAAGGGCGCAGACCTAATCCAACAAATATACAACACACATTTTGACCCCATACGCCTACCATGTCCCCTGAAAATGAATAATGTCAACCTTGCTTAAAGCCAACACCTTTTCTCAGTCCTGTGAGGTTGACTTTAAGTGGATTCCACTTTATATGAGTAATGTTAAAAAAAAAAAAAAAAAAGAGCTGGCATATATATGGAGAGCTTTCTTAACTCTTGCTACCCATAATTAATTTTCTGGTTTGCCCAGAAGTAATTCCCTTCATAAATTAGTTAAATTGGGATACATGTCAAAAATGAAATAAAAACACAAATTTAATACTATTTCAAGCAAATTCTGCTAGTTTTGTTTCTTTTTCCGTCACAGAGCGTTCACTTTGGAAATGGTTCTGTTTATGGCCAGGAAGCATTGAGTTTTTAGGCCTACCCACATCAACTCAGTAATGACTGAGTCGATACTTTGGCTGTCACACCCTGACCTGGTGATGACCGAGTCACCACTTCCAGTAATAAGAGTTAAGGTGCCACCATCAAACAAAATTCTAAATGAATAAATCTCTAAATACAAGTATCCAAGATACCAAAATCGAGACCATTTAATGCGACTTTTACCACAATGGACCTTTTCTTATTTGTTAAAACTGTCAGCTTATTTCTCAAGGGAATGACCCACAAGAGAAACTTAAATGCATTACAAATCTACTGGCTTTTGCAATTTAACAAGAAAACACTATATGAATGTTCATCACTTTCCCTTTTTGTTTACAGTTGGGGCACAGAAAATTTGAACATGGAAAATGTCAAATTCATGGAAATGTCGAGCACCTTTATCAGCCCCATTCAAATTCCTATGTTTCTCTGTATTAATAACATGCTTTTCTCGAACTGTCAACGTGGATTTCTAGAACAATTTTATTATCATCTACGGGATCACAAACTGGCAGAATGTCTGATTAGGCCCATTTTTTTTTTTCCTGACATTGCTCGCCCCAGGTTGTTGATGATCATAGAAAGGCGTGTGGGAGAGGTAGGGGTAAGGCAGTGAATAGTGTAGGTCTAAATTTGGGCCTCACTGAAGATGAATCAGTGGGAGAGGGTGGTGTGGTAGTTGACTGGGATAATGGAATGGGCCACACATGCCATCTGTATTGCAAGGAATGGGCCACACATGCTATCTGTATTGCAAGGATAATCATAAGCATCATATGATGTGATGCACGGGTATGATGTGGCGGGGAACGTGCTACCAAAGGGATATGTCATGAAGGTCAGGGGTGCTAATTCCCAGAATATTGTTAAGATTGGACAACATTAGCGTCATCAAGGGTATGTCCCACGCTCTTCCTTAGTAAAAAAAAGGTCAGCATGGAAATTATAGTAGAGAGGACTTGAAAAGGGACACAATGAAATCAGGTGTTCGTCAAACTGAGTCCACTGGAGAAATCCCATGTTTTTCAACAGTGAACAAATTTTTCAGGCAATTTTTTTTTTCCTTCACAGAACCTACATCATGTAAAAATGCATTTCACAGTTAAATTCCCTGAAATAGATGGAGTAAAAGCCCAAAAATTGTAATTTAGCTGCATAGATAACAAAGTTTAATAAGGATTTATAAAAGTGATTGGCCATTTTCTCATTAACTTTAGCTGCAGCAACAGGACATCCCCATCCACCATCTTTAAGTGCTAATAGCTTGACTTCTACTTAAGGTGGAACAAAATTTTTTTCACACTGAGAGAGGGAAATGAATAATTCTAAGATTGGATCCATAAACTCCATCTGCTCAAAATTTGACCAGAGCCTGATTTCATCGTGTCGCATTCATTTATATAGCGCTGAAGTCCCTAGGCCTGTACAGAACAGGCTCTAAGTGCTTACAATCTATTATTATCACAACAGATCCGAAGAAGACACTCATAAACGTTCTCAGCTTCCTGGGAAGCATACAAGGCAGCTGCCTGATGGGCGCTCAGATCCTTATCAATCTAACAAAATCAGTCACTGTCTTTAGTTGGGTACCCATTTAAACCTGGGTCGCATCAGGAAATGTGTGTAAACTGTCTTTCCCACATTTTTCTTGAACATATTTTTCAATCCCTGAGAAATTCGAATTTCTGTGCTTAACTGTAGTGTTCAGGATGTAAAATAAAATGACCCTAGAGAAAATGGTAATCTTGGTGAAGTCGGAAAATCTACCAATTTCTGCAAATAGAGATTCTAACCAAAATACCTTGTAAAAAAAAATGTACAATCATATAAGCACTGCTTTACTTCCTTTCACTGTCTTATTTCAAGCCTTGTATTTGTATGTCTATAATACTTGAACATAAAGCTTCTGGCTATAAAGAGACTTTATGATGTCACATGATGAGTTAATCAATAGCAGGCAACTTCAGAGTTAGAGAGAAAGCTTTTAAATGTGTGAAGTTGATATCTAGGCAAAATAATTACTTCACACAGGCTCAGAAAGTTTCTATTTTTGACTTGTAAATGGAGCTTTTGTAAGATTCTCTTAGAAATGGCCTATCACTATGAATACTATGTCAGAAATGGAAGAGGGGAAGGTATATGAAGTTTTATCATGAAAAAATTTGAAAGGCATGACCAAGTTGTGTCTGAGAACCAAAATTAATGAATTTCCCCAATATAAAATGCTGTTTTCTCTTTAGATCACATCATATTCCAGATAATCTACCTTGTAAATATCTGCAAATAAGAACAATTCAGAATAAATCAAATCAAATCTACTATTTCAAGATGTTGTTAGTTTTGGAATTTCCTGTACTGTTCCTCTCAAAAAAGGAAGTGAAGCTTTCAAAACTGAAAATGTTCACAAGTGCTGCATCTGCTTGAAGCTGCACGGAGCAAGACATTAAAAAATCCTAAACAATGTTTTCAAATTTAATACTGATCGAGGAAAAATCTGATTGGTAAATTTAAAAAAAAAACCAAAAAACTCCAAAAACGAATTTTCAATGCTGTTAGTCAACAAAATGAACATTTAAAATAAATAAATAAATAAATAAATAATTCTTTCTGGCAGATTTTAACCTTAAAGTAAATGTATCAAGGTCTGTATGCTGTACTGACAATTTCTTTCTTCACATATCTGTCGGGTTCAGATCTTCTGTGTCTGGAACTGTCAGATCTCACTAGGGATGGGTCCTCGGTCTGGATCTGGGATGTCATTTGTAAACGACGAGTTTTTTGGCGCAGCCTGTAAGCTGCTACTCTGAGCCGTGTTTTCTCTCGATGGTATGCCTTCCTCTCTTCATCGGACATAAAGCTATATCTGGACCTAGACCTTGTGATCTCACCAGAAGACTGAGGATACAAGTTTGAACGGGCTGATGTTCTTTGTCTTGCCTCTGACATTTGTTGAGGATGACATCTAGTATTGGCAGTCAACTTGAAATTGTTATGATATATAAGCTGCTGGATATCTAAACCCGTCATGCTTTTACATGATGTTGGAACAACTGATGAATCTGAAAAACATGAATGTACACAAAACTCTCAGAATGTTATGTGACTCACAGATATTTCCATGAGGAGTTTTGTATGCTTCCTACCATAACACAAAATTCCTAAATTGCTCAACTACTGAAAACACACATAAGCTTTTTGGATTCATTATCAAACAAAGTGAAAACTGTAAGGACAACTTTCTTGTAGGGAGAAAAAATGTTAAAAATATTCTAGAAAATGATTTTAGTTGATATGTTGGTTTTTTTTTTTTACAAACTTTTCATACAGTGTAATTCATATTGTGTCAACATCATTTATACATGTATTGACATTTTTCTTATGCTGACATACTCTCTCGGTCCCAATTGTTCTCTTCTCTGTTACCAATAAATACAATCTCCTATAAATCAACATGCCCAATTGTTTGTTTTTTTTCCCCTACATTTCAGTGTACACAGGCCAGAGTCACACCCTTACAGATAAGCACAGATAAAGATGAACAGAGGTGATTACACATCTTTTGAGTGTGTCACTTGTTTGATTGGACTGAACCCATATAGTAGTATGGCACGCAGGTTTTATTACGAACCAGCACTGTTCTGTAATTACTAGGCCTTCTATTACCAATACTAAATACATGACTGGTGGATGCTGTTGTTGTGTTGGAGTTTTATGGCAAATCAGCAGGATAACGGGTATATTGTGCCTAGGATTGGTGGATGCACAAGATACACTGCAGTCAGCATATGCATGGGCTTTGGATTTGCAAGAATGTATTTCACTACAATGAAATCTTTCATCAAAGCTGTATTCTCATACTACTAATGCAATGCACTGATAGATGAGCTCGTGAAAAGAAAGACATAGAAGAGAATGACTCTAACCTTAATCAACTTTCTGCAAACATTTTCTCTACTATTATTCCCCCCACCCCCTGCCAAAAAATAAAAAGACTGAATCAATTATCCAGATATCACGCAGAACATACAAAATTGTAAATGATATAACTGCACAATATTTTTCTATCACCAACTAATTTTCCTTCCCTTTCTGGTCCTTATCTCTTGCACTGAACTTTCTCTTATATCAATGTCATTTCAATGGCCCCAACGATGTCCATATAAGTGGATTGTACTACATTCAGTATTTACCTGTAAAAATACATAAGCATTTTCTGCCCAGAAAAAAAAAGGGGGGGGGGGGGAGGAGGGATGGTAATCAAGCCCAGAAATCTACAGCCTAAAAACCACTGATCCCATACAAGTGTTTGCCGCTAAAGCCTCCCAAAACATCCATTCATTACATACTCATATGTTCTTTTAACATCTATGAGAATCTCCCTATTGTACTATTATACTCAGACTGAGGGAAATGAAAAATTATAAATTGCACATCATGTAATTCGATGTCAACTAGATAAAAGCAGTTACTTGCCTCAAACATCAAACTTACCTTCACACTTGACAGTCTTGGAAGTATCCCATTGTGCAGAGTGCAATGCATTCTCCAACTAAAAGAAACAATTCTTTATTAATATGCATGCGAAATACTCTTTTTTCTTACAGTTTGCTAGTCTTTTTATAGTGTGTTCATTTTATGTAATAGTTGTTTGTGCATGCTTTTGCTTTTAAGAAAAAGAGGGAGAGGAGGGGGAGGAGGAGGGAAGGTGGGGGTGGGGAGCAGTCCTAACATATGTTTAGCTCTCAGCTCCATAAAGTAAAAAGATAAAAGATCCTTGATACTTGTAAGTAAATTCAATTTCATTTGTTTTCATTTTTTTGTTTTCTAATCAATCATATCAAAATTCTTCAAAATTTACACTGCCAGAAATTTATAAAAATAATCCAAGTCCATGATGAGTGTTTACAAGCATACATTTTATTTTTAAAAATGTTTTTCTGCATAAAGACATCAAGAACAAAAAGATCTTTCTTTGCAAAATGAGAGATACCACTGAAAATACAACAAATCTATATTCAACATAGTCAAGAACAGAACTTTTAGTATGCCGCCCTCTTGGGCCATAACTGTCACCATGACAAGATTTTTCTATTGGTAAATACTGCTGTACATTTTCTCATGTGAAGCTGTCCAGTCTACTGTTTTCCCAGAAAGAAATCAGCCATCGCAGATCAACTCTCGGATGTCTGAAACAGTCATTTTGATTCCTAATTTCTGGGGCAGCCATTTTGATCAAATCCACAAAGATGTATCATTGTGTTTGCAGAGGATGTAGCATTGATGGAATTATCATTTGCGGTTTGAATCAGTCCTATCCAAAGTCCTTCTTACATCTATATTATATAGAGGGTGGTGGGCATCAAATGTAAGGTTAAGGGTGACTTTAACTTTTGGTCTTATCTCTTCATAGCCTGCTATATATATATTTCATAATAGTTTTGCTCAATTCATGAAAGAAAATCTTCAGCAAAATAGACTGAGATACATTCCTTTGATAACTTGGAATCTCTACAGAGTCTGTCTGAGGCCAGCCTAGTATCTGAAGACATGAAAAAAAAACAAAAAAATGAAAACAGTATGAATACTGCATACAAAACACATATTATGTCCAATAGGTGAATCACCTTATGATTAATTCATTCCCTACAATTGTTTTTTTTTTTCACAAGTTGCTGCCCCTTGTTTTTGGAAAATCGAACACACTTGGCCTTGACAAAATAAAAACATGAAATTATATATTAATGCAGTGATAATGGAATAAGCATTTGGGATTTGCATGTTTTATGCACAAGCAAAAGATAAATTTCTAAATTTCAATATCAAACCATGTAAGAGGCCATTCGTCCAGCCAAATACATGTATTTGATTCATTCAAGCCAGACAAAGGTTTGCTCCCCATACATATATTCCTCACATTGGAGCAAAAAACATTATAGCTGCCATTAGAGACTGCATAATGAGACCTATACTAACAAGCGAAAAAAACATTAATGCATATTCATAGAATTCACTGCTATCACATTTTCTTTGGAGTGATAGAATCAAGGAGTCTGTTAGCCTTTTAATAAAGAACATTATAATAAAATGATGAGTTTTAATACAACGTGCATTCACTCCTCTTTCAATACCATCACCGTCACACCCAGTATATTTTTTTTTCCCTAGTATGATGTTTTACTTGGTGTACAATACTTATACGAATTACTGTCACATCTACCTCACACAATTCAATCCTCAACAAAAGATGGTATCACAAAGTTGATTTCAACACATTCAGCAGATGCATTGAACTGACAATGAAAAAACTTACTTTTACACAAAAGCTTACCTGACTCTGCAATCTCGAATTATTGTAGATGCTCTTTCATGTTCATCTCAGCTTTTGAAACTTTTACTTTTAAATTTTCAAGGAATGTAGGACGCTCTTCCATGCACATT
Organism: Peronia verruculata; assembly: GCA_038406235.1. Taxonomy (NCBI): domain Eukaryota; kingdom Metazoa; phylum Mollusca; class Gastropoda; order Systellommatophora; family Onchidiidae; genus Peronia; species Peronia verruculata. The sequence continues at coordinate 6,823 of JBCAUA010168987.1, read as the reverse complement.
ACCGAGATCATCAGCTTATGGAACAGGAAGGCAAATCTCCTATAAACAATAAGCAATATCCCGCCGAGCACACTGTGCAGGTCATCTGCAATAATGCAGTCACCAACAATAACATTTCAGACAAAGTAGTAGAGAAACCAGACTCATTCAAAACCAACAGTTTTACTTTGCTGAGAGCAAGCTACAATACACATGTAAATAAAATAACAAGAAATGAAAAGCACAAAATAAGTTACAAGTACAACATGATTTGCTTCAAGTCCCATATGTGTTCGCTCTATATTCACACACTAGCTGGGTACCCCACAGCCTCCGTGGGAGGTTTTTTAAAATATACAGTCCTGCGACTTCAATTTTTTTACCAGCATGCGGACCTCGATGCTGGTATTTTGGTTCATTAAACTGAATATTACTCAAAGAAAACGTGTCTTGAAAGTGTCATTTGTCCCGCACGGAAGTGATGGCAAACAAAATGAATGATGGTTCGGCATTATAAAAATAAATTAAAACAACTCTGAAAATTCAATCAAAATAAAGAGTAGCCTACAATACAGTTGGGTATCAGTTGCCCACATCTGTAGTTTTATTTGAATTTTAAATGCCTGCCGATTCCGACTTTATTGGACCATAAGATAAGTGCTATGCCCCCTGATCGCTCTTATTATATAGATAACTGTTTTAAATATCATTCACATAAATATATATCTATTACAGTGTTAGTTATTCCTTTTTCTTAGGCCTTCAGTCCTCAGAAAGTGGAATTATCTCGGCTTTGGGAAGCTTCCTGTTTTTGCTGAATTTTTGTGGGTAGAAATTTTGGAATTTGAAAATTTTGCCTGGACAGTGACACTGCTTATTTTTCATTGATTTTGAAATGTTAAGAGTTCTTTAACGTGCATAATATACGTTACAAGGGACCTCCAAAATATATTTGCCCTTATCCATGAAGGCTTGATGTTGGACTGTTGACCCAGAGAAGCCAAGGGACCATTGCTTCACTAAACAAAATGCAGGTTTTGATCTTCATTTTCTTCCACCCCATAATGCCTGTGGGTCCAATCCTTATCCTCAGAGATATGACATGTTGTTTTCAACATGAAGCAGATGCCAAATCACATAGCCACGGTGACCCATGTTAGTTACTTTAACAATACTCAAAGTGTCATCAACCTTTTACACATCAAATCAAAGACAACTTTTTTCATACGAGCGATTTTGTTGTCACTGTGGGCTGACAGCAGTCTATGTGTGATCATTTCACTATGCAACAAGAACAGAAAATGTGTCTGAGAGATACATCTAATAAACTTATTTTTCGCTGATCCATTATACCATAAAAATGCCACAGAATAGTAAAGCTAAATTTTATCAGTAAGAAACTCAATCACTAATGCTTTTTCTTTATATAGTCTGCCAATGTAACAAAAAGAATGTTGACTGAGCTCTACTCATCCAGAGTAATTACATGTATCCTTCTCACATAATGAAAAGTGTGACATTCACTGCTTGACAGAACAAAGCAATTGATAGTTTTGGCAATAACTTGGATTGTTTTTACATAATAATTAATATATACATAGAACTGCAACCTAGGACCTATGGTCAAATAATCTGTCCTAGAGCTGCAAATAACATTAAAGAAATGTTTCTATAAAAGTTTCAATAACTCTGTGACAAAAACGATAGCTGTAAATACCATGTACTTATGTTCATATATTCTGTAGAAATAATAATTAAACATCATCAAGAAAAGTATCTTAGTGAAAACAGAAGAGAGACAAACTGTGAGTAACACAAATAATGATTTTACAAAGTAATATAAGAGAAAATTCAAACCAATGTGTGGGGTTAGAAACATAAATAAAACAATCTATGTTAAGCAAAATTTGTCAGTAAATGTTAATACTGATGACAAGTCAAATGTCTGGGCATCAAAAATAAATACTGATGTGCTAAAATAAAGTACTGATAAAGTAGTTTTGTTTTAGTAACCATCTCAAATTGAAACATATTTTACTGTTTTTAACTTGGCTAATTAGGGTCTTCAAGAACTTTTATCTACTTCTTCTATGTAACTTAAGGGGGGAGGGGAGGGAGGAGGCATAGGTGGTCTAAAACTTCATGAAGATGGAAACCTTGCAAATGGTCCATTATGAGATATTGATACTTTAAGCTATTTTAACATGAGCTCTGTCAATATTTAATCATTCTAAACAGTGCCAAACCACCCAAAACTTCTCAAACCTGTTTTTACAGAGAGTGAAAGTCTGATGCAAATTATGACATTTTATACAGTTAGTAGCAGACTATCACATGCTTAAATGGAACTATATCATACAAAGGTTTTCTCTGTGTTGTACATGGAACTGCAACAGAAGAACCAGACTTACCGAAGATGGGATGGGCAGTGATACCAGACCTCCATCTCCATTTTCACTTTGAAAGGCTGTATGAAGTGAGACAAGAAAGTAGTTAGCCACACTGCTACAGTTAAGTTTACATTAACATCTTTCAGCCATCAAGGGTTATGATCCTCTTCATTAACTAAAGTGCTTATTAGAGCTGTCTTTTATTTCTATAATTCTGAGTAAATTGAAATTTGTCTAAATAAATGCAATATTAATGTAAACTTGGCATGGTTATATAATTATCTTCTGTGTTGAGACTGATTAAAAATAACAGCTTCAAGAAAATTACTGGCGTAGATAAAACCATAGTCTAATATAAGGATGGATACATTTTTCACTTTTGACCATCATCGTAATTATGAGGTATAAACTTTAGAACTGCAAAATCAGGTCAAATGCTCAAATTTTTTGCTCAACTAGTAGGACACCCAATATCACATGCTGTGTGTAAAATATCTTGTGCAAAGATTAGTTAGAAATGCACAAATTTGACAACCACTCTGATATATCTGGCTAACAAACCAAGCATCTGCAAGTGTAAACAACTGATTGCTGTTTTATCTTGCCACCATTCATTTTGCATTGGACAAGACTGAATCCACCGCATTTGGCGAGATTGGATCCACATTAAAAAAAAAGTAATTTGAACGAGTTAAAGATATTTTGTCTATGTATAGTTCATGTCAGTGCTAATTCAATCAGATGCTTCATCAGAGGGTTGAAGCTGCATGTTACTTATTTACAGAATTTACTGAGTATGAATCTGGCCCAGTGGGAAATCTCTTTACTTGTGCCAGTTACAAAGTTTGCATCTGTCAACCAGACTGATCAATATCCACAACTTTGATCATAATGAGCAGTACAGTCACTTCATTCAAGTGTTATCATGTATTTTCAATAAGTGTGCTTCATCAACAGGTATGTCATCTCCTGTACTGAACCCTCTTTGTTCCTAAATTGAAACATGCCTTACATAACAGACAACATCTCATTAGCCAGAGAAGGTTCTGCCCCTGGCCATGTGTCAGCCAGCTGTTTCTTACTTAGTTAAATGTAAATAAGGCGAAATGCATGTGGGAGTTTACAAAATATGACAATCTGAAGAAGTCAGCACTCTGTACAATGTAAAAACACTGGCAGCTGATATCAATATAACATCTCTAAAAAGTATAATATGAGCATAGCCTATATACCTTCCCTTAAAGCCTAAGTTGAATTGTCAATCACAGAGCAAAAGATAGCAATATCATACAATGAATTTTAATTCATACAACCATCTGACAATAGGTTCACATGGTTGTTCACAGTATTTGGTTTACAATGTTACATGGATGTATATATTTTTTTTTTTCATTTTCACTTACATTTTCTTCTTTTCTTTCTTTCTTTTTTGTCAAAAACCAAATCATTAGCCAAATTCAAATGTGTTTGGATAACGTCATGACTTTTCAGAAAACAGCTTTATGTATTATAAAGCTTTAGCTCTTTTTTTTTTTTTTACTTCATTACATTTGGTCACAGTAGAACCATATGAAACAAACTGTGTCTATAAAGCTGACAAACTTTCTGTCCACAGTCACTTCATGGGCTTTCTAAATTCTGTCGGTGATTATAAACATATCTGTATCTCTACTGGTATGACTGGGCTCATCAGCAAAAAAGAACATTGGCTTTGTTCATTACAAGTCAGGCAGTTTGCTAACACATTAATTGAAGACTTTTTATTCTACAAAATGCACAGAATAAAAAAAAACAAACAACAAACAAACAAACTTTCAGCCTCTCAGGTAGTGCTGGCCATTATGAAAACTTCTTAATTTTTTTATAAGCAATGCATTTGATTGCATATCGAAACAAAAAAAAACCCACACAGGATCACAACAAAAAACGTTTTTTTTAATGCCATTTATTATATGGAACTTAGAAAATCAGCATTAACTTACCTGTTACGTCACAGGCAAACCTCCCTATTTCAGCATCTTCAAGATTTCTATGAATTGTGACAGGATATGGATCTTTGACTGTAACAGTGTCTTCACAAATTTCTCCTTTTAAAGTCACCTCCTTCATGGCATATTCTTCACCTTTAATGAAAAACAATTTGAGACTGTGTTGGACCATGAATATACAGCATAATTTTCAGAATGTTATACAATGCATGATATTTGGAATTTATTGCTGGCTGCAAATATAACAGGCAAAAAAAAAATATTCTTCTTTGCACAAAGCTCTGCTCTCTATAGCTGTTTAGAAAAAAACTGTTTTCCCATATTTTTTGTTTAATTTTACATGGTGTAGGCAAAGCTAAAAAACACAAACCATTTAATAAGACTGAAAAATTTGAAATTTCATTTTTTCTTCACAAGCTGTGACATGAACTTTTCATACTGATGGGCTTTTCAATTCAAATCTTAGTGGACTCTTAACTCAATTCAAGAGAGATTTTTGCAGGCTGTGAGAGAAAACAGTGCTGAACACACAAAGGTTTTTTTCCCCTTTCACAAATTTTGTGTGTGCCAAAATAACAAACCTTTTCATAAAGTTTGTGACAGCCTAGAATGGCCATGAAACTCCTATGGTGTTAACAAATTAGCTATGGTCAAGTGCATAGCATAGGACATCTGTTATTGGCTTTGTCTTTTCATGGACTGTGTTCCCTCCTCTCCTCACACTGATGCTAACCTGGTAAGAGTATTGGTCAGTCAAAAGGTGCTGGTTGGCAATCAACCTTTGATGTCAGGAGCTAGCTTTCACCACAGAAAGGTTGATTTGAAGGTGCTATTCTAAACATATTTCATTCTTACTTAATTATACCAATATGTTGCTCATTTATAATGATTCAAAACCATCATCATACAAAATACATATGGCTCTTAGGTTTCTTTGAGCAAAATTGGGAAATTCAATACCCAATGATTCCAACTCATATCATCCAATTTTGAAGAAAGGGAACCCCACTACATGTATATATACTACCATGCAGTTTTTGATTGAAAGATTAAAAAAACAAAAAGCTATTAAAATGAGTATTAATGTAGCTTTTCTTACCATTATTTGCACTGTTTATGATGAAACTTTCCCCAGAATCTACTTCTGGCTCTCTCTTGATGACAACGACAGGATTTAACTTTGATTTTGGTTCTTCTTGTGAAGGCCTAGTTTTTGACCATATCCTTTTCTTTCTTCTTCTGTGAGTGAATGTTGATGAAGTTGTGGCATCACAAGAAACACCACAGACTTCTGGGCTGTCATTTTGTGCTAGCACACTCTGATCATATTCTCTTTTATATACATTACTATCACCAGTCTTGGATTTTGATTTACTAGACCTTGTTGGATTGCTATCAAGGTCATTATGTGATGCGATCATAGATGAAGTTGCATCTCGAGAAGCTGACTTTGCTGCACACGTTTTACACTGATAGGCTTCCAGCTGACACTGAGGTATGGAATGATAACTGCTGGTATGGAAGACAGTCATGTTCTCATTTGGTTCTTTGCAGACTTCCTCATTCACAATATAGTTAAATTTTAATCCTTTATCTACATTCAAATAAATGTGACCAATCACTTCAATACTGGAGTTGAATTGTACATATCCATGACACAAAGCCTGTATGGACTGAACCAAAGATGACACAAAGCGAGATGCTGTGTCCGTATCCATTTGTGTTGGTGTATTTCTGAGTGAAAAAAATACAGGAATATTAATTAGCAATCATTCCACATCAGGAATACACTGACAAAAGATCAAGTAATTCAGGAGTCAGATATAAAGTCCAATAGATGTTGTTATAATGTAAATGATTCCAGCATTGTTTATCGTGCCTTAAAAGTTATTTTGTAGAGAAGATTAATATCTGTGCTGTTAATCAACACAATAAAATGAGGACTTTAGTATGTGACATTATTCCATTGGACTCTACTCAAGAGAAAAACAAGAATTTATACAATTTTAAGTGGTGTAAGGGCAATGGACTGAAAGATATCAACGTTGTCAGGTTAAAGATGCAACACATAAACCGTGGATATTCCTCGAATAATTTCTTAACTCATGCTTCAAAGTCGTAAGTCGCTGACAGAAACATAGTAGATACAGTGTCATTAGACCCAGTGGGGATAATTTGACAGACACTTGAAGCGACAGAATCCCATGAATGAGACGATGCATCAGATAACTGGAAGAAATGTGCTTGGCTCTTCTCTGTAGCATACAGAAGAAGTCTTTTTTAATGTGTAGTGCTATAAATGTAAAAAAAGACTGCAGCAAAACAAATTTTGTAGCAAAGGTAATTGCAACAGAAATGTCACCAAAGCCTGAAAAATTTGCTGGCAACTTTTAAAAAAAAAAAGGGGGGGGGGTGTCCTGAGAGTGATTTTTCAAATGCTTGGACTAGGGATTTTCTAACCTACAA
>JBCAUA010168877.1:7700-19650 GCA_038406235.1 Peronia verruculata | reverse complement strand
ACTTAAAAGAAACCTCCCCCCCCCCCCCCCCCCCCAACACACATACTTGAATTAGTCTAGACTACGCCAGTTAGGACAGACTGCCTGGGTGTGGCAGCATGCGAGCAGAAGCTTCTCGCTCGACGTGTCTCTGCTTCACGTTGGCAATTGTCCATTACTCTGTGATTTCTCTTCTCTTGCCACTTCTTGTCTCGCTGTCAGGCAGTGGATCACTTCCCAAGCAACCAAGTTCAAGGCTTTGCTCAGGAGAAATGAGTACTCAGCTCATCTTATGCCCACACCTATTAAATGCCAATATTCTGCAGACTTTGATACACATTTGAAGTGAGATTTAATTGCAGAATTTGATCTTCAAAAATTGAGAGATTTTCAAAGTTTCTGATTTATCTAAATTAATTTGCCTTTCTTGGTGACAAACAAGGCATAATTTTTGCTCATTCACAACGTTGAAAGTAGTTTCAGGAACAGGCATCTACCGCACTCCATGTTTGACTGGGGATATTTTGCAGCCCGGAATATAGCACTTTTGCACTTTGTGGAATGAGTACTGTCCTTTTATACTTGGTTGTCTTCTTTTCAAATTCACAGCGCACCTGACATAATTACGAAAGAGCAAACACCAGATGCAATCTATCCCTATTACAATTTTTGTTTTCCTGAATACTATAGGACAGCATATAGATTAAAGCTGTTTCAAATTCAGGGCCAGTGACGTAGTAAAGTCTAGAGCTGTTTGACAGCAAGATGTCAGAGGATGTTCTTTACATTTTCTCTTGCTTTCACCACAGGGCAAGCAGATTTCTGTGATATTCTGTGGAGATTTCAATAGCGCGCCCCACCTCGGTGTCTATCAGCTGATGACAGCTCAGTTTGTACCCGCAGACCATGCAGACTGGAGCTCGGGTGAGTGAAAAATCATTTAACAAATCGTCACTCTTGTCACTGTGCACAGATCTTACAAACTGAACTTCAAGTAAGTTTGTGAGAACATATGTGACGTTTTTCAGCTACCACACGTATCCAAGTACCTTTCAAGGTGATGACTACTTTTTGTTGTCGTCTTTATTCCTAAAGTTCAAAAGGATCCTGGGATATTTTCCTTTCTTGCAGGCAGAGAGAGAAACACACAAAAACCTAGATCAACTGACATATTGAAAACCTTTTTTTTTTCTTCTTCAGTAAAATGTTTTTTTTTTCCTGAGAAAGGACTGTTCTCATTATCATCAACTGTATTAATTTTGTGCTCATGAACATTGTTCCCAGTTTTTGATTGATCATTTCATCTGCAAATTTATTTGATGTTTTTCTCATCCTGCCTGTCCAGCTGGTAAAGAAGAGTTCCTGACAAGTCTAGAACTGAACCACCCAATGAACATTATAAGTGCCTGTGGCACACCACCATTCACAAACTTTACCCGAGGTTTCCAAGCAACTTTGGACTACATCTTTGTGGACTCCGACAAGCTAGAAGTCACCAAAGTAGTTCCCCTGCCTGACCGTGAGGAAGTCTCTGCCAACATAGCCCTGCCCAGCAAAGTCTTTCCTTCCGATCACCTGGCACTGGTTTGTGATATCAAATTCAGATAACATTTCAGTGTATCTCTGGTCACTAGATAGCATTTCTGTATATCTCTGGTCAATGATGTCTTTTACAGGGATAGTTTGTGATTTTTATTTTAACTGAGATTACAGTTTAGGTACTGTAATGAGTTCTGCAGAAACACACATTAGATATGATCATATCTTCTTGAAATTCAGCAAAACTTGAAAAGTAGTAAGCATTTATTTTTGATGCAGACGGTAGAGGCGGAGATGTAAGGAAGGAGAGGAGGAATGGGAGAGGATCAATAGATTTACATGGAAATTGTGGAATAGAAAGGATGGGAAAGATGATAAAAAAAGATTAAAGGCCCAAAAGTCCTGTTAACTTGGTGGGTTCTCAGGGCACTACTGAGAACACTTAGTATGACAATTCCCTTTATCTCTGTCAGTGTCTTGTCTGAATTTGGTTTGTGTCAAACTGACCGACTATCCACCCTGACGTTTGCTACTTGTTTTTTTTTTCCCTTCTATTGTGCTCTTCTCGAGAGACTGACAGATCTCTTAAAATCAGACTTGGACCTTGAAAGGAGAGTTATGGGCAAAGGCAGGAGGAGGGGGGGGGGGGAGGCTTTGTTGAAAAAAAAAAAAAGAATTGACACTTAAAGATCCAGACAGGTGCAAAGATTTCAGCATTTTGAGGCAGTGATATATTCCAAGCTACTCAAAACTCCCCAGCTTACAATAAACGTGTACTTTGATAATCTAATTCAAGAGTTTCTTGCTTTCGGTAGTTCTGTTTGTTGTAATACAAATCATTTGCCAGGGATCTTTGAAAATGAGGATTAATGAATTTCCATGAGATGATAGATTTGTCATCTCATTTGTTCAATGGATCAGATAATGTTATGGCACTATTTCATTAGGATGTAAAGAGGACATTACGAACAAGACATAGGGTTTTGAAGGACAAATGTTTTGCGGCCAGTCAAAATAAGACATATGTCGATTTTTCACCAAATGGGCTTTTTAACATCATATGAAAGATTATTTCACACCCTTTCAGCTGGTGAAAAAAGTTCTGAGCCAGCTTTATAGTAGCCAGAGATATTATAATTGCACATTAAAGAGACAAGGGGGATCCCCAGAAATTACTGAAATTCCGAGAAAATCAAGCTTAAATCAATGGTCGAATTCATAAATCCACATTTCAATCGCACAATAACCTGAATTTAACGAAGAAATATTTATAAATCGAGGGTAAGATTGATAATGTCTTGTTCAGAAATGAATGTAATTTTGATTTCTGCAATTAAAAAAAAAATTGATTTCTGAGCCCCCTCATCATATTCATAGCCTGATTTTTTGGTTTTAGCCCAGCGACTTATGTCTCATTTCGACTGACTGCAAGACAGATTGGTGGCGTGTATAGCATTTTGCTAACTGTATTGACTTTGATGGATACTGAATTTTTATTTGAATGGAATAAAAGAAGATACTGAAGTACAACTCTCTTGTTATAGAGTGAACCTTTATTTAAATGGCTTATTGGCATGGTTACAACTGTGTCATGTCTTATTTTTAATAGACGTCTACTTGTTGTGATCAAGAGTACAATTCCCTGATATACAAAAAATGCAGCACTAAGTCAAATTACTAAAATATATTTAGATAGTGGTTTATTAAATTATTAAATATTACGCCGTCCATTACTGAATTATTATATATGTGTAGCTTCTATGACTGAAATTGTCACATTTGTAGAATAGTACTTATTTTTGTGTGAACTGACATGACATTTTTACTCATTTCCATCAGTTATATTATGAGACAGTACAGCAATAGTTACAAAGCTCAGTCAGTGCACACAGAAGAAAAAACGAACAAAAGCAAAGTGGGGAAACTATTGTATGTCAATTTTGAAATTTTATATACTATTACTTGACAATTTTAATGAAAGGGTGGACCGAGATGGAGGAAATGCATCAGATAAAATACAAATCGATTAAAGAAAACAGTCTGTGAGTTTGGTCACATGTTTAATTCTCGCATATATTAATTGGAAAAAATGAAACAAAAAATTAATTCTCCCTCTCCCCTCACACACACATACATCATTCATATATTAATCATCACCTTGGCAAATAGGATGCAAAGTGTTAAATGCTCATAATTCCAAATAGCAAGTCCAATATGCTTAAAACACAAACGACTGGATACTCGAGAATGTAGAAGTCTAAGACAGGACAGACTGAACTTGTAACACACTGTCTCACAGTGTCATTTCAATCACATCTATCTCACGTAAAGAAATGCCAGAAATAATAATGCCAAAGAAGAATAAAATGTAAAGAATGAGTGTCACAAAAATTAATAATAACATGGCTCTGCAATATGGTTTAATAACATTAAACATTACATGTAATAACATAACGTGTACTTTCTCTTCAACATGACTGAGGTATTGCATGCCTGAACACATGAGACAATTTTGTTAGATTAATTAACATCACTACATATGAAATTTTTAATATGGCACATTCTCTCCCCCAAAATTGAACTGAGAAGTTCACATTTCTTTGGTGACCTGCTGGAATGCAAGACCACAGATCTGGACGCTTGCCCACTAGCTCCATCTCCTAATGGTCACAACCAATGAAAGCGCATGGCACAAATGATTGCAGATAAGAGAAAAACAGTTTGCCAAATCGCGCTGCTTGCAGATGCTTTAAACTTGCATCCACCAGGTACTTTCCGATAATGTATTCTTTCTCAACTAGCCTTAATTCTGGGATTCAAATTTCCTCTTTAAATAGGATTTCCTACTTTTTGGCTGTCAGCAATTTCTCCAGTAACATCTGGTTTCATTTACCATTGAGGTACTTCAGTTTTATGTGTTGCTAAGGAATGCCAGGAACCTTTCCAACTTTTTCATGTAGACAGATTGACATTCCTGATAGTTTCAAAGGGCGCAGTTTCACACGGACTAATTCACCTTGTGTCCCACCTTCAATATGAATGATATGCTTAATTTCTATGTGCCGACTCAGGCCTTAGATTTAGCAAGCCAATGTAAGGAGCCAGCCGGGCTCGTAACCTGGGAAGTTGAGGTTGCCAGAAAATGTTTCAGGTTGCCAGACCCTTTGATCGAAAATGCAGTTCTATTTTATATGGTTTTACTATTGCTAATAAACAATACTTTCAATAACAACACTGTTTCTGCTGATTATTTTTAGAAAACGTTATTCTCTGTTTTTATTGATATACCGCCCAGGTATATCATAACAGTAATCGCATCCCTTGTAGTTCACAGGGTCACGAACTTTTACCTTCTATAACTCAAAAAGTTACCTGTAAAACTGAACAAAACTTTTAACGAAACGAAATAAAGTGCTTAATAATAAGCGAGGGTTGCGTCGTTCGGTTGTGGAGGAGGTGGGGTGGCGACGCGACATTCGCGTCGTCCGCTCGAGATAGATAATAATAAGTCCAGTTTTTATTTTTACTTACAATTAAAAATACAACTGCAGAAATCTCTACCACTGGTGGTAATTTTTAGGTTGCCAGCGGGGCGAGTAGTGCCATAAACAGAGTTCGCCAGACACCATTTTTAGGGGCCATTGGCGAGCTGGCGAAGTTAAATCTCAGGCCTGCCAACTACAAGGCTGAGCTGTGCTCCATATGAACAGTCCATGGTGGAAAAATCTGGTTTGGTTGGAATGTTGTGAAATGTCTATAGGATAAACACTTTACCCGAAACTGATTTTCTGCAATCTCATCCAAACGCTATTGTTTCACAGTATCATTTATGAATCACAATCTGCTAGTAATATGAACATACATGTATTATACTTTTGTAATGCCAAACTAGAGATGGCCTCCATCCCATTCCCTCAGGGTTATAGAAAATATCTCCACTTTGAAATGTAGACACAATGACCGTGGAGGGATGCAATTAGTGGTCACTTCCTATTAGTATTACTGATGATGATATCTAGCAGCATTATCGTGAATTATGTCCTTATTACATGATATTATATTCTAAATCCTTAAAACTCCATTTTTCAATCTTCTCTAGAAGTGAACTACAAGAAGGTGCAAATTAATGTTTATGATAATGGCCCTACAACAAAAGTATTCAAGTTAGAGTTCACACATTTTGAGCCAAAGTCGAGAGAGCCCACATGAAAAGGCAATTTTTAAAAAAATAGGAAAGGTTAATGTCCTCATTTAAAATGCAAGCATCCAAACATCATAAAATATAAAACTTAAGTAACTAACATATGACTTCACAGAGAAAAGTTATCTCTGTTAGAGATTAATTCTCTCAAAACAGACGAGCACTTTTCTTCTGAGGTCTTCAATTGCACTATAGCCTATTTTCACGACAGAAAATTACTATTAGATCATTACTAAAACCACAGAGGGAATGATATGGAAGCCTTGAACAAGCCATTTCACTAGACCCATTGGTGGACCATGTAATGATTATGCTTATAAATGGATAGGTGTACACAGAAAGGAAAAATATCCTGCAAAAGAAAAAATGTGATTAATAACAAAGAAATCCATCACCTTTCTATATCCAAATTCATAATATAATAAAATCAGTACATTTCTATACATGATGTAATTGCCTTACAATACCAGTACACAGCAAACTGGTTGTGTTTTGAAATAGTAGAGCACTTCTATGAAGTTTCCATTAAAGTAAAAATGCTTCCCCTACCTTGCCAAATTAATAACCATATCAAATTCATATTAAAAATAACACATGTATGTAGGTCAAAATTTCAAGATGAACATAATCCTTAAGTAACAACAGGCATATCTGTCACTTACAGGATATTGTAAAGTCTAGTAAACAAGAATGGAGTGGCTACACAAAGTCAACCAATGGCCTATTTGTACATGTACAAATGCACTCGGGTATCTGTCCTATAACAATATTAAAGCCACAACATTTCAACTGCACTGGGCAAATGTGCTTGTAAGCCACAATATACATGTACATGAAGAAAAAGACTTCTTTCACAAATATGTAACACTGGAAACAGTTGTTTGTGAAAACTTTGAAAAGTTTCTTGGTCTTTATCATAACTTTACTTTCAGGCAGCATTTCACACTCCGAATATAATAATTATAAGATGCAACATAATGAAATCGGACGCTCTTCAAATTTCGGACTTATGAAGTTATTGGTATCACTCTAAAGATTTATTCATTTCCCTTTCTGTGTGTGAACAAATTTTTGCTCTGTCTTAAGTAGGAGGAGATACTGGCAATTAAAGACGATGGGGGTGACCAGTTGCTGTAGCTCAATTTAATGAGAAAATGGTGGGTTATTTTTGTAAATCCTTATTAATCCTTGTTAGGCCACGCCACTTTATGACAGTTTTTGGGCTTTTACTCAATCTCTTTGAGCAAATTTGACTCTGAAATGTATTTTCTGATCGATAAAGAATCTGTGCAGAGAAAAAAAATTGCGTAAAAAATTCATTCACTTGTGAAAAACATGATTTTTGCGGTTGCCTCAGTTTGACGAGTGCCTGAGCTCATCGTGTCATGTCTCATATATTATTACATGTATGTTGACTGTGCTTGAGCACAGCAAAATACAGCAAAATTTTGCCTCTCGTTGAAATACATGTATAAAATCTAGAAAGTCACAACACTTGAACATTCACTCATTAGTGTTTTCAGAATACATGTGATTTAAAGTAGCCTACATGTATTAATACTGACAATTTATCACCTCTGGAAAATGGCAGTGTCGGTATTTCATGCCTTTTAACATAAGTAACATACATACAATTGCTAGTGTACTGAAACAGAAAATGTTTTTGATTCTCAATAAGACTACGTTATTTACTTATGCAAATGCTAATGCCCTGCAAAAAAATTGTCTAATGTATTAAAAAAATGGCATTAATAATAGCAGATAAATACACGTATATGGAAGTAAACCTTTCCCATAATGTGCAAATTGACTGATGCAAATTGTACAATCAGTGCCTGCTGTAAATTTTTGCCACAAAAACATTTAACATACATGTATCTGTTTTTATTTACTAGATTTCCTTGAAAATAAGATTTACCAATTTATTATAAGTGGTTAATAACCTTTTACACATGAACAATTCCTCTGCAGAAAGTCAACGGCAGCGGATCAGAGACAGAGAACCAACAGTCTGAACTGTGAGATTGTTGCAATGATTCATTTCATTTTTCTATCTCCCACAACTGGAGAAGAGCTGTTACAGCACTACATCATGACAGTCTTCCTCCATCTGACCTGGTCTTCCACAAATCTCAGTGTGGCAGTCAGAAAGAACTTATTCATGCCATGACCAGGGCTGTCATGTCAGTGCAAAAATGACCCAACCCCTGAACTTAGTCAGCCAACATACAAAATAATACACAAGACTCCTCATTTCATCCCTCAAAGTAATCCAATTTCATGTGGCGCTGTGATTTCAATAGTCATTTTCTCATAGACTGCAGATTGCCGCGAATCCCAGATTTTCATGGATATACACATATGTACAATTTCACCACTCTTGAGACAAAAACTCCAAACAATACTCCTCTCACAGCCACCTGGGTCCAAAGCTCTGGTATATTGACCCATGAATCGAAACTCACGAGCTTCATCACTTAATGAAATTATCTGCAACTGAAACAACATCCTGAAAATATTCTGTGATACAAATCATGAATTAGGCACCAATATGAAACATTTTACAGTTATCACAACACAATTATTTGCAAAATAACAAAAATGTACATCTCAGCATCAAAGTCCTATTTTAAGAGCGATGCCACTTGAACTAGTTTGGCATCGCTGTTCACAGTTGATTTAACTACATGTAATTCACAGCTCCGCTGTGATTGTACCTGCTGGATGTTAAACCACATCACAAGGAATTAATCATCTGACACTTAGAAAGTCCTTAATTCAGTGACTTTTTCATCGCCTACTATATGTCACAAAAATTATATGTCACGATCAAGTGTCTGTTTTATTTTTGGACGTGCATACAACATGCAGTGTAAATATGTCAAACGACATGGTATATTGTAAAAATGCAACAGGAGTCCCTATCATTTCAGCATGATGGGCTCAATCCACACACCAGTATAAGTGGATATAAGTGGATGTACATGAAATAAGATTTACCAAAACAGAACATAAATGCATAATACATCAATTTTTACAAATGAGTCTAAATACACACCTCACCAACAGAATTACAATTATTAACCCCTTCAGTGCTTTGCCCGGAACCATTCCAGGCTAAGTATGTGTATGATGTGCCTATAGCCCGGAACCATTCTGGCCTAAATATGTGCACGATGTGCCTATAGCCGGACAATTCCGGGCCTATGCCAACTGCCAAATTCAAGTATATAATCAGGATACCCTAGGTTGTATATTATCTGAGTGACTTCCCTTGGTATCTTTAACCTCCTATGTTTTGTTTCGAGGTGTTGATTGTTTGTGAGTGGTTGTTTCAAGTCAGAACTTAGTAGAATTTGTGCGTACTTCGTGATTCGTGCCTCGGTCAAAATGACGAGCAAAAGAAAAAAAAATCATTTGAAATGTTAGATGAGCTTCTGAAAGATCGTAATAGTGCTGATGATCTTTTTAGTGAATCTGATGATGACGCAGGCAGCTTAGATCTAAATCTAGATTTAGAAGGAACGTGTCTCAATCGCAAAACTAAGTTCTAGATCTAGATCTATAGACTAACAGAAACACATGTAAATACTCTTAGGGTTCTTTTTTTTTTTTCACACATATATATATATCAAGTTTAAAAAACAGGATTTAGCAGGTAGAGGAAAATATTTAAAGAATAGATATATGCAAAATTAGCAGGATACTATACATATTAGGGAAGTGATAGAGAATTTGGTGCGACAAGGGCAAGGCAGAGAAAAATTACCTGGCACAAGGCACTCTTAGCTGAAAGCACTGAAGGGGCTAAGCAAACTATAACATAGAACAGCGAGCAAAATATAAGAAGACCCGTGTTGTTGAGCCTCTACATTTTTTCTCTTCTTTTTTATTTTTATTTTGTTCTGCCACAAAGTTATTATTGAGATATCAATCTCATGATCTTATGAGATATAAAG
Source organism: Peronia verruculata (assembly GCA_038406235.1). Lineage (NCBI taxonomy): Eukaryota > Metazoa > Mollusca > Gastropoda > Systellommatophora > Onchidiidae > Peronia > Peronia verruculata. The sequence continues at coordinate 9,972 of JBCAUA010168877.1, read as the reverse complement.
ACCCCAAATTGTATTGAGGATATTCCCATGAACAATGAAATAAAAACATGGAAAAGATCAGGTGATGTGCCCTAAGGTAAAACGTGACATTTATTTTGTAAGAGAAAAATGTGGGCTCAGCTGTTGGTGTGACGAACACATTTATTTGTCAGCAAGGATATAATAAAGGGGGCAAAGTCCCATAGTTACTATCAGTCAATCTGTAACGGGCAGTTTCCTGGGAACAGATATGAGAGAAGCTGTGTACTTAAAAATGATAAGCTTGAGCTTGAACTCCTTTCTCGAATAGAAGTTTGCAACAGTTCACATTTTCTATAACAATTCTCTGAAATTATAACATTTTCCTTCATAAAATCATTTTCTAATGTTTGTGATATCTTGTAAACAGGGGCACTATTTTTTGTTTTGTTATATTCCATAATGGTTGTGATGCCTGATCAATTTCAACAGTGGCAAACACATGTTGTGGATGAGAAAATTTCTTTTCTTAGTGTAATTCAAGCTAAGGGTATTCACCCAGAATTTTGAATTATTATCCAATTCATAAAAATGGCATTCTCAATAAACAAAAACCTAAATGTTCAAAAACAATAAAACATCTGCATATGCATAAATGGATGATCACAACAATATCTCATTACAACGCTTGGACATCACATTGAAAAAAAAAAAGTTACAAAAAAAAAAAAAAGAAAATGGCAAAAAATATGAAAGGTGATTTTAGGAGGAATTCAAATGAATGAGCTTGTCAAAGGCAAACTCCTTAAAGCATTTACCACATTATTATCTGTTAAAGTACAGATAATATAACATGAATTGTTAACTGCTTCACTGCTTAAGAGCTCTGCAATTCCATGTTAGGCACTTTGTGATGTGGTCAATCTCCCTCGTTCCGTCCACTCTAACCTCCACAGTCCTTCCCACTCTGAACCAGTTGAATGGCATCCATCCTCTAAGTTCCCACAGGCCATCAGAAGCATTTGCTGTTATTCAATGCTATTAATTGTTACATGAACAAGTAGGCTATAAAGGTGGGTGATGGGCATTGGATGTGGCCGGGGTTCTAGAAGATGTCAGGAAGTTAAAGGCCGAAACATCTTATGAAAGAACCCACTCTTCCTCTGAAGACTGTCACCTGTCTCGTCCCACCCAAGAAGTTTTCCCACCACTAAATGCTTCACTTGGACCATCATAGCCAGGTCACCTGCCAATCATCAGCTTGCCACAACTATCAAAAGAATCAAAGGGCGTTGACTGGCCGTGAGCTGACTGTTAATACACCATGTATGTTCTGTCACATGTGAGAGACCAATTTCTGGATGTACCTCACACTGCTGTTTGCAGTGAAGTGATTACATGAGCAATAATGTGTAAGTATCACCACAGAATGAAATGTAATAGATCACTTGATGTCTTAACAAAATACTGCTTTCAGAAGTTGGGTAATTCACCGGTATCTCAGGTATGAAGCCTTAATAAGAGATTCTTAAGATAAAAAAAAAAAAAAAAATACTACATCTGCTTAATTCTGTTACCCAATCTATGCAGGAACTGAATAGAAAAATTACATTTTTTCATCAATTCCTTCTAACTTCAAAGACTGAAGTTGTCTTCACATGAATCTATTTTCCAAATTTTACAGCAGGAAAAGTTAAAATAGCCTGATTTATGAACATTATCAAGAGGCTTTTGTTGACAATATACGTCAAAGCATGAGTTACATCATTCTCCCTAATCTCAAGTGTGTTGTTTATTTCTTCTCAAATTTGAAACAAGTGATGGGCAGCCTGGAGACTCCGAAGATGGATGAGGTTATCCAGTATGGTACTTGATATAATAACAACACAGATCATTCTATGTCTCAACAAATGAGGCGATGTAGAACAACTCCTGATTTGGATTGTCTCCCAAGCGAAATCGCAAATTGTCTCCCTTGTCTCAATCATCTCTATAATCATCATCATCATTATCACTTTTTGTATTGATTCATCAGTGCCATGGGCTACTACTTTGAGCAAATATCAATTCTGTCTTACAGCCTCATCACCTCAGCCTCCAATCCTCTCCTCCTCATCATCGCTGACAATGTTTGCAATGCCTCTTGGCTTGAAAGAATCCTTTCTACTGATGGCATTGGTAATCAAACTTGATGATTTGTCAGGATCACGAACCCCATACCTGTGAAATAGCAAAAAAAGAGCAGGACGCCAATTAAAAAAAAAAAGGGGGGGGGGGGGGGTGAGGAGGGATGTGGGAAGTGAGGAACTGATAA
>JBCAUA010168766.1:0-21898 GCA_038406235.1 Peronia verruculata | reverse complement strand
ATAGATAGATAGATAGATAGATAGATAGATAGATAGATAGATAGATAGATAGATAGATAGATAGATAGACGGACAAAGGATTAATGAATGGATGGATGTATAGGTGGGTGGATGGACGGAGGGCTGGATGGATGGATAGATGGACGGACAGATGGATGGATGGATGGATGGATGGATGGATGGATGGATGAACGAACTCCCAAAATAGAGAGGCTGACAGTTAGATCATATAGATAAATCAACAGTAGGAGAAAAAGAGAGTCAGTGGAAGAAATAAATAAACAAGTGAGACAGACAGCAGTGCTCAATAACTTTAAGCAGACGAGTATGGGGAGATTTTATAATGAAAGTTTTAAGACACCAAATTGCTAAAATAAATAAGTAAAAAATCTCAAAGTAACATCAACAATTAAATATAATATTTTCTGGCTCTTTTCGGTTGCGTGGAGGGGGGAAATCAAAGATCAAGAAAAGCATCACACACATAAATTGATGGGACAGGTCTAGAAGAGATGACCAGCTGATCGATGGGCTGCAAAACGGTCAGTCGCGGGCCGAGAACTGGATCGTAGCTCTAATTTGGGCGTTTGGAGTAGGCATCTGAAACTTGTCCGCCAAATCTCATGCAACAGAAGGTGCATTTAAGCCTCTTTAAGTGCGGTACTCGTAGATATGAATCACTCACAGAAAAATATAATTTATTATTAAGCGCTTTGGCATTAATAGGTACATGCATTTCATTTCATTTTGGTTTCGTCAAGGCGCACGTACCCATGACAATGTTAGTGATGTACATTGTTGTTGTTGTTTTTGCTTTTTCTTCTTCTTTAATCCATTAATTTTCCTCCCGTTTTTAGTTTGTTTGTGACTATCACATGGCAATGAAATCACCTCTATAATTTACCGGTTGTAGGCCTATTGACATACAGACGATTAAGCTAAGGCGCTTTCCGATTTTCAAAGCAATCAGAGTGCGGTTAAATAAATTACCACACACACACACACAAAAGGATACAGCTAGGACATTGCGTCATTTTGTAAAATGGTTTGAACTGCAATGCAATACAACGCTATTAACTAGAGCGACAACAAGAACAAAACAAGCCAGGATAATTATGACAGCAAGAACAAAACGCTAAATTCTTCTACGTAAAAAGTTTCTAAAAAATTTACAGTGGCTGATATCACTTCCGGGTCAACTAGCGGTGTAATAACTGTGAGCTTTGTACCAACAGCCTGCACAGCTGACAGTCTTGCTAACGGCTCTCTCAAACTTTAACACGTTTGTAAATCGATAACATCAACTCTTTGCAGATTTATAGACTCTCAATGCACACGGTGTGCCACGTGGATGAAACGCACTTGAAATTTTAAAGCTCCATTCGGCCTTTGAATGAGACGAGGACACGACTACATTAGTCTACCAATCAAAATCATCCAAAAATATCTATTTTTTTATAACCGTCTTTTGCTTTTGTGCTAGGAAGAATTTGAAGATCTAGATCTAGATCTGCTGTGCAAATATAGTACTAACTTTTATTTATATAGTGATATATTTGTCTTATCTAGACAAAGTGTTTACATGAAAAAGTGTCGTCGTGTTTAAGCATTGTAACTTGTTGGTATAGTGTACTGTAGTAGTAGTGTAGTGTAGGACCGATTTTTACCGAAGTCTAGATATAGTCATAGTGGAGATTTAGTTTACGTTCAGAACCGTATGAACTTCAGAAGTTGTCATTGATCATTTCAGAAAATTTCTGCTGTGCTGCATTGGCAAACACATTATGGCAAAGGTTTGTGTTATTACTCTGCATCATGGTCCTAATCTAGATTAAATTTTCTAGTTCAGATTTCAAACTTTGATTACAATATTAAAATTTACATATTAAAAAAAGCTTTGTTAAAGTTTAATTTATTTTTAGTGGCTGTTTAATTTATCTTTGAAATGCTGCCTTTCCAGATCCAAATGTTTTTTTTTTCAATAAAGGTGATTGGTTTCTTTTCATTTTATGAAAATTTCAAGTGCATTAGTTTTTCCTTTTAGAACAGTGGTAGAACTATGTAGGTTTTTCAATTCCATTTTCATAGATTATCTGTGTGTAGCCTACTGAAAAAAGCAATGAAGAGTAGAAAAACAAGAGACAAAAGTAGTAGGTCTACAGCCTCTCTATTTAAAGATGGTGGAAAACACTATCCAAAGTTATTTGCTTACAGTGCATGGATGACTCTTGCATAAACCAGTTCCTAAACTTTAGTTCTTTTGTACAAGTCCTCTACATCACATTTTTCTCCTATTGTTCCATGATTGAGACTTAATTAAAATCAGTGCCTTCGGAGATCACAATATTTTTCTCAGAATATATGCCATGGTTCCATTCTACAGCTGACGCCACCCCCCCCCCCCCTTTTCCTGGTCCCCAGTCCCTCCTTCCCCCAACCCCCTTTCTACCCTTACAAATTGTCTTTGTTCTACTCCTGACATCAGATCTGCCAAATTTACTTTTTGTTATCAATTATGGGGGAATGTTATTGAAGTAAGTGCCAGAAAATTGAATTTCAATTCAAGTCAGCAAGACAAACACTGAAAATGTGAAATCTTATTCTTGTTTCCAAATATTAAGATAACCAAAGGAAAGGCTGAGGTCTTCATTTTGCTTCAGGAAAATTTAAAAAAAGATTTGCAACCTGAGCAGAAATACTGAAAATATAATGGTTTCATCCTTATTGTTACAATTTATGTTGAGGCTTGTAACAGTTCTTTTTATAACATAGTTTTGATGTGATATATTGTGTTTACAGGGTTCATCATTCATATGCAAAGGTCTGCTAGCAGCACTGGCATGCTGCATTATCTGTGTGCATTCAAGTCCTGAAACTGTTGAACATGGAGCTAAAAAGACAAACCATTATAAAGATGGGATTCACAACCCTGTATTTGATCAAGAGGCTTTGCTGGGTAAGATTATTTTATTTCCATATCATAGCAGGTAAATGAGAGAAAATTAAATCCCTTATGATATTTTTTTATGCCATTTGCTGAACTGTCTATCACAGGATAGATTTATAAGCTCCATGTTTTGGAGTGAAGGACCTGTAGAGTTTGTTTAGAATAGTGCAGATTTGAGACCTCTGGTTCTCTGCCCCAAACCACAAATTAGGAGGTGAATAGAATTTCTTTAACATGGAGATAGTATACCATTGTGCTATCTTAGTTTTTTTTTTTTTATCTAATTATCACTTAGTTAAAAAAACAAGCAGAGCTTCTATTACACAGTGTTCATTACATGTTATTTATGTACAGTGCATGTACAATGTATCAGCCTCTGACCATATGAATTTGTAGTGACGAGACAAGATATGCATGTATTTTAATTAGAACAATACAGATAAACATAGATTTTACCACACATGCTTAAATCAGAGTTTGGCAGTCATAATCAACAAACTTTCTTTGCTTGATATCTGATCCCACAAGCTAGTGGGTTACTTAAGGAATTGTTCATATAATAAAAGAAAATTTATGTAATAAATTTTTTTAAAAAATGTCTGACGCTCTTACTTCAATTTTTCTCTGTAATCTTTTTCCAGGATCGCATAAATTAGATGACTTAAGTGAACTCCCTCAAGATGTACGCCTCAAACGCTTGCGTAACTTGGCCAAGTCTCATGATACCAACAACAATGACATCATTGAAGCTGATGAATTGAACACATGGGTTCTCCAGTCATTTGCGTAAGTAAATTAGGTCTGCAAGAACAAAAACATACATGTACATGTTGTGCATGTAGGTGAAATGATTCGGATCCCAAATGGAGCTTCTTTGAAACAATAGGATATACGACCTGGGTGACAGAAGTTAGCGTTGAATGTGAATATCTGGACACAGGTCAGTTTTAGTTTAATTATTTTTTTTACCAGTTCAAGTGTTCTCATCTTCCTTCCCACCACAGATGTGGCTCTCTACATGAAGAATATTACATCGGATTTTAATTTATTTCATATGAAAGTGCGACATATAGACAAGATTTATGCACTACATCTTTATATCTTCCATGAAATTCACTGAACATGTAAGTTGGCTGTGACAAATTTTTGTACAAGAAACACAGAAAAGCTTAAGAAAAGTGTGACAAATTTTGTAGGACACACACACGCTTGTCGTTGAATCTCCTGTATATGATCCATGATCCATTGCTTAATGACAACATTGACATTGTTAAAGCAGATGAATGGAATACATGGATTCTTCAATCCTTTTGCTGTAAAATAGCTTTTTCGTTTCTCCATTACATTTGTTCAAGTGTCTGTTCAGAATGAGAGGACATTCATGTTTCAACATGATGGTTGTACAGCATTAAGAATAAAATCTTGACTGATAACTTCAAACTCGTGTAATAACATTATTATATCCACACATGATTTTAGGAATGTTTTGCAATACACCTAGTTAGTTATTTATTTGTTGTGCATGGAGTTGCTGGCTTCTTTCATCTGGATCCACCTTTAACATAGGAATGTTCTTCCTCCCGTCTCATTTTTTAATATGGTTTATAGTAGAATGTTAACCAGTAAGCAAAGAAAGCTGTTCTGGCAGCACTCAACCTCAGACTAAAATTTACATCACTGATAATGATAATCAAAATCAGTTCAGAACGAGACATAGTATGTTTTGCCTACAGCTCTAGTGCTCTATTTTGCAAAGTGTTTATTTGTTTGCTGTTTTTAAGTCATTTTTTCTTTCTTCCTTTCTTTTTCTTTATCTTTCTTCTTTCTTTCTTTCACTTTTATGCTTATTTTTTGTTTTTCTTTTTGGTGTTGTTGTTTGAGATTCACTTTTTATTTCTTTTTATTTATAAATAAAAGAACATAAGAGTCAAATGATGAACAAACATGGAGTACTTTTTGTCAATTGTTCACTTCTTTTTTCATCCAAAAATTATCCCCTTGAGATAGTAGTAGTAGCCATATCATTACCCGCAAACATTCATCCTGAAATTAAAGCCAGCCAGAGAAAATTAAGCTGAACATGTAATTTCTGCATAGGATGTTGGATCGGGAGGAGGCAATGGAGAAACTGGAGGAAGAGGACGAGAATGGTGACGGCAAAGTGACATTTGCAGAACTGTTGCACAAGCAGTATGGATACACTGAAGAAGATCTGGCTGATATGGATAAAGAAGAGGCTGAAGAGGAAGATACTGATGTTTTCCAGGTAATACATCCATGGCTTTCAGTGTACCGAGATACTTTATGAATCAGAATTTACAAGTTTTGTCTCATAGATCTCAGATAGACATCTAGTTGTCTACTCTTGATTAAGTTTGGTCATTGTTTGAACTCCTTTTGCAGAGGAAGGAATTCAAAATGATATACAGTGGAGCCTCACTAGCATGATCAAGGCTTAACATGATCTCCCGTTTAACACAGCCTCCTCATGAAGTCTGGTTCAATACCTCTTTAAACATACTGATTTATTTTCAGTAATATGCTCAGATTTGCTTGTTCAATCCACATAGCACGTTTGGTTCATGTGGACAGTAACTGTGGTCAGTTGTCCACGCTAGCCACGTGCTATGAACATAGAAAAACCCACTTTCTCGCTACTTATACTAAGCCGAATGTCAGCTGGCCCTTCTCACCCCCTTATGCACACACATGTTGTCAGTGTCATAATGTTACGCAAACGTAGACCTTGCTTGAGCCTATCCTTTGTTCTCCTGTTTCCAACTTCAACCGTGACTGTGGTGTGCAGTGTCGTAGGCCGTACTTTACACAACACACCACTGACCAGGGATTCAGTTTGAATCTTCATGCATCATGCATTGTCACCTGTCATTTCTTGCTGTGCATCACGACTCACTAATCAAGTTTTAAAAAAGTTTCCAAAGTTTAACTTCTGATGGAAGGAAAGGAAAAAATAAACTCCTAATAATAATAAGTATGCTCAATAATTTACCCTTTTAATAAACTTGCACATGTATAGTAAATGTATGTTCCGATATTCCTAGGCCTTTTTTTTTTTTATGTTTCTGAATATCAGCATGGATTTGGACAAGAAAAATGGATGACCTCTGATAATGAGCTCACCCTGATAACACAACCTTTCAAGGTTGGCCCCAAGGGTGGATGTATTATCAGGTTCAACTGCATAACATATGTAAACATTCAGCTAACACAAGAAACAGAAAAACATGTTAACTGTTATAGCTTATTGGACTATTGATATATCCAGTCCATGTCTAGTGCATGGTTACTTCAAGTATAAGAGGTGTGTCCCAGTCTGATGTTTATTATTTAGGGGAATAATGAAAATCTGTAGCTGTATTGGTGAGGAGGAACAGATGTACTTTTTAGGAATCCCAGTGTAAGCTGCAAGTGAAGTAATTATTTATCTCATTGTAAATCATTATTTATTACAGATTTTCTTTCCTTTCAAAATAAATTAAATGCTTTAATTTACTCATTCAATAGCTCATTGCCGAAGACAGGAAGCGCTTTGCAGCCGCTGATTTAGACAAGGATGGGTTCCTAGATGAGTCAGAATACATTCCTTTTTTCCAACCTCACGACTTCCCTCATATGCATGACATTGAGATGGAGAGAGCCATGGCTGACCTGGACAAAGACGGCGATGGGTTCATTTCTATGCAAGAGTTCATAGGAGGTAAGGGCAGCTGATGGTGTCAACTTCGAGAAAACATGAAACACACATATTGTCAGTGTTGCAAGCATTCTGCCTGAGTCCAAAATTTGGGAATTTCGGGGTTTTTATTTCTCCTTCAAGGAGAGTTAGAATTACATTATGTGAGACTATTTGGGGTCAAACTGACCAATAGATATGCAGCAAAAATCTGTAAGATTCCATGAAAAATCTCTTGTTTATAATAATAATTTGATATCAGTTTTTACTCTTTGGTGAGAAAAATACTCAGACTGAATTGAGTGGGTTGCTTGTGACATCCATGATATGAACCTACATGTCTATAGATCTGTTTATCAGTTGTTCATGATAGTGTAAGTCTACATGAAATTTGTACAATGATTTCAAACATACAGTTAATACAGTACAAAATTTTTTGGTTCTTATCTAGGGGAGAGCAGACAACTACAAAATTGTAGCACTATAAAAGCAGAGAGCCTAATTTTACATTTTTTGCCATTTTTACCGAGAGTCCAGGGATGTGGGAAGGTCTGTCAAAGAACCCTCACTCACCACAAACTTTGCCATGGCCAGTGTGATTAGAACAGCGGAGGTGCCACTTCACACTGGCTGAAAGGATGAATGAAACTAAACTAAAATCATAAAATTCTATTAAGATGAATTGATATCACACATGTGATTGGCACAGTGTATGTGGGTGTAATTATACTTATATGCCTTAAAATGAAACCCAGTACCAGTACCGACTCTAGTGAATATAATCTTATGAAGTGAAACCTTTTTTGGCGATGTATACAGAGGGAAGGACAAAGATATGTAACTCTGCGAATGTGAAACGTAAGTCATGTTGACGTTCATCCTCATTATAATTATAAAAATCATTTGAAATGATAGATCCCATTGTCGAGATGCATGGTTAGTTGTAACTAAAGTAATAGGTTGGATTTAAAGCTGTGTAAAAGAGCTCATTCGTTTTCTGAGTGTATGTCGTCAAAATTGACAATGACTATTTTCAAAAGCAACAATAAATAGTTTGAATGATCCATTTTTCTCTCAATCCTTGCCACAGAAAATACAGATGAGGAGATGCGAATTTCTGAGATGACCAACTTTGATGAGCTTGACAAAGACAAGGATGGGAAGCTGACATCTGCTGAGCTTCAGCCATGGGCACTGCCAGACAACGCTGAAATTGCTAAAGAGGAAGGTGAGCATTTGCTCAACATGTGTGACGACAATAACGACGGACAGCTGTCGATCGAAGAGATTGTCGCCAAAGAAGATGAATTCCTTGGAAGCACTGTCACAGACTATGGACGTACTTTACATTTTGTGAAGGATGAACTATGAAGAATTCCATTTTACACATTTTATGTTCCTCCCAGCTAGCTGTTTCATTATGTGCTTGTCAAGAGATGTAAAGGGACCATCACTGAGAGATTTAGGGAACAAAAAACAGAATGTCCATACTAAAAACCCTAAAAAACTTAATCATTCATTACCAGCAATATATAATAGCATTAGCACTAGACATCTTACACGATTCAATAGAAAAACAAAAATTAAGTACTTTTTCTACTTTTCTGCATTTTAGTTGTCATACGGACTTCTTGTCACCAGTAACTAAACTGTCACAGGGCAATGGTTATGTGTAAAGCAATCTTTAAATCTTTTCCTGTAAAACATTTAGCATGGTGTTGGATAGTACCACATAGTTGGGTCCGTTTACTTTATATGACAATGAAATTAATAATACCCACCTTATTTTATACAGTGGTCTCCGCCTAAAAACCCTCTGCCTAAGAGCCCGGTCCGCCTAAGAACCCGCCTCTGCTGTGAAACAGAATTTTTCCTCTATAATTTACCCCTCTAAGAACCCGCTCTGGGCGCTCCCAAAGAAAAAAATCCGTCTAAGAGCCCGGTGTCGGGCCAAGACACCTGAGCACTTATAGGGTTATTCCACATCATACTGTCCACTTGAGAGAAACGCGCCGCCCTAGATGTGCAGTAAAAAGGGGGTGGAGGTGGAGGGAAGAGGTGGACAAGGGAGTGGAAGTGATGGTTGATGTATGACTGCATAATCAGGCCACGTTGTTGACTAACTCATAACCATTTCTTTGTTTGACAAGTGGGACAGCACTTGTGATTGGCGGTGTAAGTTTAGCCTCCTGACTGGTCAGCTGTTTTGCTCCTTTGGTCGGAGTGTAAACACTTGAGTCACTTGTGCGATTATCCATGGGGTGGCATAGCCATCAACATGGATACCGTTATGTGAAAATCACATAGCGTTTAAGCGCTGAGCAGTATTGATGTAACTATACGCTAAAAAGACCAGGAAGTGCTACATCTAATTACACACAGGGAAGAAGGCTGTACTTATTCGCATAGCTAAATCTTTAACTAACGGTAACGATCAACTAATTATAGTTGTGAAGACAATCTGTGTCAGATGGGTTGCATAACTTTTCAGTTCGGCTAAGAACCCGTCCGGCTAAGAACCCGCTTTTGTTGTCTCCCAACTACCGGGTTCTTAGGCAGAGACCACTGTATCACCTCGATATTTTCATGCATTTTCTGCACATTAAAAAAAAAAAAGATTTTCAGACAAGGCAAACTGAGACATGTATCGCCAAACTACAGGCATGTATAGATGACTCTGAGCCAAATTCAAACAGTCGCAGAGTTAATATATAAACTGCCTTCCTTGTTCCCTCCCCCTGTCCCCCTCTCCCATACTTATATACTTTTGCCTTGACTTTTGAATAACTTTTCTATGTATGTAATTTAGTTTTACTTTCATTTAAAAATCATTGAAAAACCATAATGTTTTCAGACATTGTCAGCTATTTGTCCTTTTCTGTCCGATTTCTGGTTTTGATCTCTGTTGTATTTTTCTTCCAGGATGAGGAGGTTGGAGATCAAAGGAGAGTTGAGGAAACATTGCCAAAGACTGAGGCAGATTCTATAGAGGCGGCAGCTATCCAGGTTATTCAGTTTTTTCATTTTTTTTTTTTAATCAGTTCCCTCCTTCAGTTCAGGATATGCTTTCATTTTCATGCTGTACGTAATAAACATTGGAACAATACACAGGCAAGATTTGTAAGGTGTGAAGGGAAACATACATTTTAACAGAGGCTAAGCCACACTGAAATTCCAATAATGTCTAGAGAACCTTGACAGCAGCAAAGGTGGTTTGTAGTGTTTTGGTGGGATATGTCATTCACTGTTTCACTTATTTACTCACTCACTCACTTTTTCAGCCACTCACTCATTCACTCACTCAGTTACTCAATCACTCACTCTCTCACTCACTCCATCGTTCACTCAATCACTTTTTCACACAGTCACTTGCTCACTTACTCAGTCACTCATTCACTCACTTATTGACTCACTCACTCACTCACTTACACACCCAGTGTAGCTGTGATCATGATGTTGTCCTTTCATTTACTCATTCATCTGCTATTAAACTTAAAGGCTCTTAGATTGGATGCCCATTTACTCTCTCACTCACTCTGTAACATTATAAAAATCACTTGCTCATTAACTGACTCATTCATTTATTCAGTCATTCACTCCAATTGTTTAGCAATTTACTCATTTCTAAACTTATACCTTCATCAACACACCACTTTTCTTAATTTTTCTCTCAATCACTCACTTCCTTTTCTACTGATTCATTCATCCACATAATTTTTGTCCAAGCTCAAATTCACCTACACGCTCACTCTTTACCTCATTCACTCAGTCATTCACTCACTCTCTCATTCATTCTCTCACTCACTGTCCCACTCATTGATTTATCACTCACTTACTAATGCACTCACTTATCCACTCATTCATTCAGAGATTCATTACCCACTCACTCACTTAAACACTCATTCAATTTCTCACCCACATACTCACTCTTCACTCATTAACTCATTTATTCACCAATTCACTCACTTATACACTCTCCATCCATTCACTCCATCCATTCACTCACTCACTGCGTTACTGCCTTAGTCATTCACTCACATACATTTTGAATAATTTACTCACTCTTGAATCTCACTCAATCACGTACCTACTCAACATCCTTATTAACTAGTTCACTCACTCACTCACTCACTCACTTACTCGCTCACTCACTCACTCACTCACTTACTCGCTCACTCACTCACTCACTCACTCACTCACACACTCACTCACTCATGTACTCACTCACTCACTCACTCACTCACTCACTGAACACCCACTTACTCACTCGCTTATACACTCTCCAACTCACTCGCTCACTGCTTGATTCGCTTATTTATACATTTACTCAGTCACTCATGCACTCATCCACCCCCCATTCACTCACTCACACACCCACTCCTCATTCACTCACTCATACTCACTCACTCACTCTCCCACCTTTAAAGTCACTCAATCACTCACTTACTCACTCACCCACTCACTCAATCACTCACTAAATCCCTTGTTTATTATTACATCCCGGTTTTGGACCACTGCACTTCCAACAGTAGTAAATAACAAATTACTAGAAACTACTGAGATATGATTATTTTCTTGGGACATCAAATATGTTGTTTGTATGGAGAATTATGGGCAGTTTTTATGTGGGCCATGTCTTTCTCGTCTAAGATGGTCAGAGTAAAAAAATTATTTCTTGTAAATTTTCATTCATATACATAAGGTCCAGTTATTCCCATCCCTGGCTCACTTTGTTCTCACCTCAATCCAACCATCACCTCTGCTGTAACCATCACTACAGCTATCACATCAGTATCACTTTTGCACTAACACCACTACCATCTTGACTGTTTCCACCATCAGAACCACCACCATCAAAATTATCATCACCACCACAAATACTATCATCACCGGGATTACTACCAATATAGTACCACTGCCAGATTACAGTCATGCTGAGACAGAGTGACCTAGCCTTGACCTATATGTCTGTCAGCAGGATGGAGAGAACAAGGACCGGGCTGAGAAAGTCAGACTGCAGGAGGAGAATGACTGCCTAAGGACAAAATTACAGGAGATCCAGGAGCTGTGGGAGAAAGATTTCAAACGGATCCTGGACAATCTGGATAGCAACACTGAAAGTAAGATTTTAATACTTATGTGTTTGTGTGTCTGTCTGTCTGGTGAAAAGAACAGAAAGATATGAAAGAGAAACAGAAAAAAGGAGGGTATTGATTTGAACTACATACAGAGAAAAAAAGAGAATTACATCAATATGTAAGAGAAACAAAGAGAGAGAGAGTATACATAGATATAACAGTGAGAAATGCAGACCTATGTGTGAGGAAGAAAGAAGAGTACAGAAAATCTGTGTGTGAGAGAAAAAGAGAGAGAGAAAAGTGTAGAAAGCATGAGCGGGGGAATATAACAGACATTTTGTGTGTGTGAGAGAAAGAGTGAGAAGTATAGAAAATAGAGGGAACAAGAGATAAAGAGAGTGAAAACTAGAAAGTAGAGAAGGCAAATAGTGTCATAGAGTCACAACAATAGACATCACAGAAAGAAGAGGGATAGAGAGAGAGAGAGAGAGAGATGTAAAACAAAAGAGAAAAAAAAATAGTTTAAGAAAGTCAAAACAACAAGCAGTATAGAGAGAGAGTGTGCACAGAAAATTTAGGAATATCATGGGGAAAACAATAAAACACCCAGAGACGGGGGGAGGGGGGAACAGAGAGAGAGAAAAGAGTAATACATCAGAGAGAAAGGAGAAGAAAAGATCAGTCAGATCAAAGAGTGGTTTGCTGAGAGGTTAAAGGTAGGCGATAGACAAGAAGAGAAGTCAGAAAAACAAAACAGGCACACACATACACACACAGACACAGACATAACACACATATAGTCTATATGTCTATACAGAAAGAGAGAGAGAGAGAGAGAAAGATGGTAAGATAAAATCTAGTGATTTAGAAATAAATGACGACAAAGTAACTGTGTACATGTTTTTGTATTTCCCCTCACAGGAGCAGGACTGGCAGCAGAGAAAATCCAACAGTCACAGGTCGGCTTTGAAGCCAGAGCACCTGCCGACCTGTGTCTGCCTGTCACTAAAAATGAATGGCTCAGGTGTTTTACAGAAGTGGTGGGAGAGAACCCTGGGGGTCACTACGATCCCTCTGGCTGTAAGTACACTGTACCTCAGACAGGTCGGTACAGGGTCAGCCTGACCCACAGCCAGGTGGAGGAGGAGGACAGGAAAGGTGGGATATGGCTAGGTATGATGAGAGAGTGGAGAGAAGCTGGTAGTGGGAAGTGGAAGGGAGAGTGGCTGGGGCCGAGATGTGAGACAGTGACCTGTGGGCGGGAGTGTGAGTGGTACTATAAGGGGGAGCAACTGTGTGATAGTTTTGTGTTTGATACAGAGCTGGATGAGGGAGACAGGCTGAGGGTGAGGGTGGTGGATGTAGAGACTGATGCCATACTAACATCTCCCTGCTATTTCTCATGTCATCTTTTGTCCTAGTATTGTTTGTTTGTTTGTTTGTGTATGTCTGTCTGTGAGTGTGTATGACTATACATATCAGTCTGCACATCAGTATGTTGGCATGTCTGCCTGTCTGTCAGTGTTTTTGAGTGTGTCTGTGCATATGTGTGTTTTCTTATGTGTTTGTCTGTGTGTTTTTAGTGTGTTTCACCTGTATTTGTTCATACATTTGGGTGTTGGTAAAAATTAATGTGTGCCTGTAAACAACTTTCTTTGTCTCTCTCCCCCCCTCTCTCTCTCTCTCTCTCTCTCTCTCTCTGTTTCTGCCTGTGTCCTCTTTCTCTCTTCTTCTCTCTTTGTATTGTGGAGACAGGAATGAGAAGGGGGGAGGTGCAGGTTAGGCAGATAGTTGGGGTATGAATGTCAGAATGTCAGTGAGAGATTCAGATAGAAGTGGAGTGAATTTGTATGACAGGAGTGTGTCAGTGCCAGGATTTTTCTCTTCTCTCCCACACCTGTCCTCCTTGTGACCTCCAGGGTAAGCCAGGTCCCTCCCACCGAAACACCTGAGCCTTTAATCTGTGAAACTGGCTGTCTCTTCCATGTGCTTTCTTTCTGCTCTGTTCAACCTGACAAATGCTCTGGCCTTTATTTTAGTGAATATATAAAATTATGTTTTATAAGGAGTTGTTAATTAAAATAAATAAATAAAAAGTCAACAAGTTTGTTGTGTGAGTCTGGGAGGGGGGAGGGGGAGTGAGGTGAGATGTATTTTTTTATTTGTGACAACCAGAGGAGATATCAGAATAAAATAGATAGGCCGTTCATTTTATATGGTGAATAGCAATGGATACATTGCTCTAGCTACTATTGTTTTATACATGAATGATTAAGATATATGTCATTTGGTTAGGACTGAGTATAACCTACTGCATTAGCATTTGGACCAAAAGTACACATACCTGATTAAATCTTATAATTATATAATATTGTCATGTTCTAAACTACAAACCTACACCAGAAAGTTCTCATAGTTTTGTGGACTGAAAAATTGTATAGAATATTGAATAACTTGGATAATGAATGTTGTCACATCTTCTATGCGATTTGAAAATTTTCAGGAAATGAAGTATGCTACAGTAATTTTGCAAGGCATTACAATAGAAATTTTACATCGTGTAAAAAGAAGCCTTACTGACAATCTCATTACATGAACGACTGCCTGCCACAAACAACCTGACAGAAAGAAAGTTTTACTTACAACACATATTAGAGAACTACTCATCACACAGACTTGCCATGTTTTGTGGATAGCACATATCTTGTTGAAATAATACAATATTTATCATAGCCATAGATCTATAATATGTGAGGTTTCACAAGTATCCTGTATCTCTACAGAAACACTTTGTCATTAGCAAAATGCTTCCAAATAGGCTCTATTTTCTCACACAATGCCTATAAAAGTATACAGTATACATGTATTCTTGTGAACTGGGAAGACTTAACTTGTCCTAGATGCTACTGTCTCAGTGTAGTCAGTATGCACAAAATCCCAGGACTGGTTAAAAACAGTAACTAAATATTTCTTTCTTCCACAGATTGGCTGGTTTTTAGATAGTTATAGAGAATGAATACTTTTTAATAGATACACTAATTGAAGTTATTGTTACTGAAACACTGTCACTTACCACCAACCTACTGTTATTTCTATATGTTCCATGTACACTGAGTTGAGTTTGGGAGACACGCAGAGAGGAGCGGAGTTAGTCGGTCCATGGGAGTGAGACAAAGGAGCAGTAGAGTTGAGTAGATCTGTGTACCTGAGTATCTGCTTCTACTGTTGATGTGCCAGCTGTCTGACTTTCTGCTTCCATTTTGGATAAGCACTGTTAAAGATTTGAAAAAGTGCATATTTTATACGTAGTGTGTCCATAGAGGTGACTTTAGCAGGTCGCTGTCTCCAGCAAAAGTGCCACAGACTCGACCAGTTGTTTTTGATCTCACCTGCAAGTGGTGCCTGGACCACAGAGAAATCAGAGGAGATGAAGCGCAGGTGCCAGCAGGTCTTATTGCATGGTGCGCTGCTCACCCCCTAGCAATGGGTAGTTGGACCAGTGGGCCCCCTCTCTGGCTTATGAAGTGGGCCCTGGTCTCCCATTATCTACATCTAGTTTTTTTTGTTCTTTTCAATTCTGATTTCCTGTTCTGTGACAATGTCCCTGTCGGCCCATATGATATTAGGGATTTGCTCTCACTAACTACTAAGCTTTCCGACCTATTCCTCCCCCTGGTTGCTGCTGCACTCTCGCATTGGATGATTTGACTCAACTAAACTTATTCTAAGACTTAGGTTACTGCACAATGCCTTGCTCCTTGGGGAAGATGCATCCACCAGGCTACATACATCTATATGACATTGCAGCTGCTAAGAACTCACTGCTTGCAGCAACTTGGTGTCAAAAAATGTGCTGGCAAGTTGGAAAAGTTTGACTTAGCCACATTGTTGCTACACAAACTTTAAATTCCTGCTCACATTCTGCAGCCATACAGTGCCAGCAGTTGCTGGGTAAGCCGTCTTTGGTAACCTTATGTTCCCATTACGTCTTTCAGTTTCTTGAGGATGGTTAGCTCATGGTAAAACAGTTGCTGAGACAGACTTCGTTGTGTGCCCGTGGCTCCTTGTGGATATATTCAGATTGAATGAATGATAAAGACCAAGATAAAAGCTTGCAATGATAGATAATGCTTGTTGAAATCAGATGTTCCACATTCATGGACCAAGTTGAGTTTTCAACTTTGGTGGATTAGTGAGTAAAAATCATGTCAGATACAAAGATTATAGACACTTTTCTATTGTCAAAGACTATGAACCCAATTTCACCCACATGATGGCCACCTGAGATATACCTTACGTATAGTGAATGCCATTCTACCTATTCACAAAACAAACACTGGCAGCTGTGTGCATTCATTGACACTGTTTATCCTGCCTACTGATTTTTTTTTTCTCATGACTGTTATCATTTTGAATGTATCAACTTATGCATCATGTGACTGTGATAAGCTTTTTCATTTTTAAAATGACTACATAAAAAAATAAAAAAATACGACTACGGACACCAAAAAACATGGCGTACAGTGGCACAATAGTTGATTAATCCTCTAAATCACCAGTTTGAAAATATACTATGCAATAGATATATGGAGGGCATTTCAGTACCAATAGTAAAGTAGTTAACAAAAAAAATTACCTTATACTTATAGTCCATTCATGAGAGATATATATTCAATTTTGCCAAAGAATGTTTCTCAAGTGCAATAGGAGCGGCACGATATAATGTAAACAGCTGTCTTTTTTCAGTTTTATCATTTTTTTTTCTTCCAAGTGCTTCTTCGCCCAGTTTTAGGTACCCTAGGCCTTTGAGTCTAAGGCCCCATTTCCCGTAGTTGAATAGCATATGCGAAAAGAGTCGGCCTGTTGGTGTCGGGCCTAGCCAGACCTGCCAAGTATTGTATGAGGCTTGTGACCATACCTAAAGGAAAACTGGCACAATCCCCATACATCTGTCATAGAATTGAATGAAGTCCTCACTTGAGAAAATCAGACTTAAACAGAACTGAAAAGTTTGATCTCACCGATTTTTTTTTTTTTTTTTAGGCAAATTCAATATCTGGATCTAAATCTCCTTATTTTAGACTAAATCTATCCAAAACATGGATGTAAGAGAAGTTACATCACTTTGCTCATGCTTTTATTTTTACAATATCCAATGGACCTTTAGAAAATATGGTTAGGGCCTATTTACCCAACTGAGCCGAAAATGTGTTTTTTTTTTTTTTTTTGGTTTGTTTTTAACTAGACCCTTTCAAACAATCTCCAAAAGCAAATGAAATTAGTCCAAACTAGATGAAAATGAAAACACACACACACTCACGCACACACACAACGAAATAATACATGTGAACTTGTAATGGGCTCACTCTCCACATGATCAGATACTTGGTTGTGAGAGCTCTATAATCACAGTGCCAACAGAAGCACAATATACCTTGTCCTATCAATCAACACACACCTGAGGACCCTCAGTCTGTCCTCTTATCTGTCTGACATATTTTGCTTTCACACCCATAAAGAAAACACTACTCACCCATGTGCAAACTGTTCACAACACACTGTGTTCCACAGTGACAAAACAAAGGATGTGTGTCATGTGAAAACAATGTTAAGAAATCATCAGGTGATTCCGTGTCAGTCTGGTCCATTGGCATCATCACTTACTCTCAAAGGTTGCCAAATTATCTTCCTGGTAATGAACTCACTGTATGGTCCAGACTTGAAACCACAACCTTGTTCAGTCAAGTCACACCTAGGCCTAAAAGTCTCTGCCATCCCATTTGAGAATGACAAGAGGAGAATCTAAAAATTCTAATGTCAGTACTGCTTGGCATGGAAACATTGAAAACTGTAGACAGTCCTGTCGCTGTGCTGATTCCTCGCTTATCTGTGACTGGAAAAAGAAAAAAATGTTATTACTCAAACAGAATAAAATTATAGCTGGAAATTTAAGCAAAATATAATTCATAACATGTCTACCACCTCACAAAAGCATCACTCATAGAAAGATATATGGCACAGATTGTTACATCTTTCCTGATGTTCAGTTTAATACACAGTATCATGTGACTTTTTATTTACTGAGCTAGAAGAGAACAGCAGTAAGAGGAATACTTTAGACATCTTTTAATGTTTGACAAACCTATCAAGCTATTCCTTCCTATATCATTAATCAAGATGGAGACCAGTTAACCACGTTGATGGCACTCTCGGTCCTGTTCACACAATAATTTATTCGGAAAGTGTTTTAGCCGGCCATACACGCTCAGTTAGTTTGACTCCGTATTTCCTTCAGATGCATCAAGACTGGTTCCGGTGTCAATTAAACTGAACATTCAAACCCTCCACACGTTCAGTTTGTCACACTGTATGATTGTTTTCCCCGTGGAGACAAATGGCGTTGCGGGATATTGAGTCTACCTGAATATTGTGTGGTGAAGAATAGGGAAGCAAAAAAGCTCACAAGAATTAAGCCTAGATGTATTAATCTCTTGCAGGAATTGTGATTGTACTCTGAAGATTTTCAGAATTATCCAAGAGTGGTTTAAATGGCCTAGCTTTATTTGTTGAACTTTGTATAATGTAAGACTTAGTTTAAAGATAATGAATACAGTGATGAAAAAGAGCGATAAGTCCACACGAGACTTACTATTAGTATTACGCCACGTTTCTTGGCTACAAACAATAATATTCAACTGTGCTAGGTATGGCTACAAACAATAATATTCAACTGTGCTAGGTACAATAGTCGAGCTAAATCCCAACACTAATATCAGACACAGCAATCTTATCGGTCACTTATTATGACCGTACTAGATCTAAGGTAGGGATAAATTGCTATCTTTTTTATTAAACATTAAATCGTGCCGTGCTTGCGTAGCCTGCCCTAATTTGGACAGGCTGATCCCAGATCTGGAATTATTTTTTTTAATTTCAGCTAGATATAATTTTACACAGTAAATTCACTGCATTTACTCTCCGCCTGAAGCCAACTTCAAAGGAAGCTGACACATCCGGTCGTGCTCAGCTTTGGCCTGCAGAACTGCGCAAATATCAGGAATCGCCTGATTTGCTCAGTTCGGGGTTTTGCGACTATAAAGTTGGCCTAATCCCTACAAGCACCGTACGAACTGTGCAAACCCAAACTGCACAGTTAGAACGGAGCAAAACCTGAGCGAGTATGGCCGCGTTATAGAATAATACGCAACTCACTAAGCACAAGATTAAATAAAATAAACTTAAGCCATTCGTGGGCAAGAAAAAGACAAAGATCAATTTTTAAAAAAATCTTATCATGATGTGATATAATTATGTAATCAGAACTCACTGTCTTTTCTCATAGCCTCAAGTTCAAGATGGCTAAACCGTTCACGTGTGTCTTCCATCTCTCCAGGTTTGCAGTCGGCATCTTCTCTAGAAGACGGGAAAGACCTGAGATTGACAACTGTCCAGCTACTTTCTTAGCAAAGAAAAAAAGAAAACTCATTATGATACTAATAATATCGAATAGTTTACACTATGCTATCAGCTGGTTCTGTGGGCCACTTTTCTCGTCCAGCTTTGTCTGTCCCCATCGCTAGAAGGTCGTGAGTAAACTGATTGCACTCATTATGTAATTATAGTCTATTACAGTTGCTCCACTGTCACAAGATGTCTGGAAACTTGCACCTCAAAAGTTGACTGTCAACCTCTCATTAATTCTCTCTTTCTCTCTCTCTCTCTCTCTCTCTCTCTCTCTCTTCCTCTCTCTCTCTCTCTCTTCCTCTCTCTCTCTCTCTCTCTTTTATGGTTTCTTGATTTTGGTTCCAGTAACCTGAAATGTGATTTGGCTTGTTTTCAATTTGGGGGGCTTCAATTTCCCTTTGGTAAAGCCTGCTAGGAAAAAGACTTTATGATGTGTGTCTGTGTGTTTGTGTGATTTTATCTGGCAACATGGAATCCAACCAAAAATGAAACATAAACACACACACACACACATACATCCATACATACATACTTTTCATACTTTTAATTTATACATTGGCGTGCGTGCCGGGACATACCGGTATCCAAATCCGCACTCATACACACCCAAGCACATAATATGAGGTGAAAGGTGGTCGTGCAGTTGAGTGTCAGACACTAAATGAAAATGTGAAGATATTGAATTCCCTGGGAAGCTGGAGAAAAAAGAAAGAAAGAAAGAAAGAAAACGCAATTTCACAGTGATTTGACGTTCATCTGACTTCATGTTTTGGAGAAGTCAGGCGCCTAGCCCTCTCGGGTTTGTTTCTTTGTTTGTGATGGGGTTTAACAGCACGCCATCACGATCACGGCTGTATTGTACAAAACACCTTTACATGTCAAGAGACTGATTGAGTGTATAGAAGAAGAGAGGAAAGAGCGGGCCAGAAGACAGGAGCGTGAAGAGAGAAGAGATGTCATTCTTGGAACTGAGAATGGCATTCCATGAGAGATATTCCACCGACTGCTGGTTTTCGTCTCCTGCATGTGTCCGTTAAATGCCTGTCCCGGATTATAGTCCGCGGGTTCAGAACTTGGTCTTTCAACCTCCTGGGTGGAGGTTATCTGCATGTGGGAGCAGAGACCCTACTTATATACGCCGATATATACCCGGTATGTACCCCCTTACCCAATCATCGGACTGTCCACTGTGCACATAATAATCTCCGGGGATCTGAAATCCTTTCACCGAAGGACAAGATGCCACTTTCCTGGTAAGATTTCCAAACTTCTAAATCTTTACCCACATGCATGCGCCTTCGGACACGAGTTAGCGCAGGGATAGCCGATGCAAAGCTTAGGCCTACATTAGAATTTGCATGCTTCATAATGCAGTGCATGTACCAGAAGGAAGGAAAACCACTACGCCTGAGGTTATCTTTTCACGTGCAGTCTTTCCTTCACTTTGCTTGAGGCTCTGAAAGACTTGACAGAAGATCACGGTAAACCAGGATCATTTTTGTTCTTTTCAGCTGCTTGACTACTGAGTTTTAGCTTTTAGCGCTCTAGCTGCTTTTTTTTTTTTTTACATATTCACCCTCATTCCATGGCATCTTTGTTGTTGTTGTTGTTGTTGTTGTTGTTGTCCCCTTTCCTGGCTTTCTGCTCATATCCTTTCTCGAATTTTGTTACCTCTCCCCCACCCCCTCCCCCCCCCCCCCCACCCCAGAGAAAAAAAATCATTTCAGGGCCCGTAATTTCTTTCTCGGTAAAAATAAACAGTGTCTTGACCTTTACTTTGGCATGTCATATAACACAAAACTTTGCTCTGAAGACGCAGAAATAAGAGAAACTTTACCCTTTACAGGAAGTGTAGTTCATTTTAGAACACCTGGGGGCAGCTTACACTGGTTATCTGCGTGATCGTGAATATTTTTTGCTTCAGAGTGATCATCCAGTGTCCATCCCTGGCAGTTAGGATCAAGATATTGCTAGAAAAGTCATAACAAAGTGTTTTGCACTCTCTTTGCTTGTAGAATGAACATATCTTTTTAATACCATTTCTATATTCAAAAAAAGGCAGGACTTTAAGAGAAAAAAAAGATAAAAGCCAAAATCGCAATGTTTGAGCAAGAAGCCTATTTCCGAAAGCACCACTCCCTCCTCCTCCTTTTTTTCTCTCTCTTTTTCTTCTCCATGTCTTAATTTCTCCCACCCTCATGTAGGATTAGAACTCCCAACATTTTAATATAGAGGCAAACACTTATCTTCTAGGCTATGGCGCTTCTCTCTCTCTCTCATCTCCCCCATTACTTTATATTGCTTTTACTTTCGCTTTTCACCTCCCCGCGGACATCTATCTCGGGGCAGGGTATAGAAAAAAAAAAAAAAAGGTTTACCTTGACTGGCAGTTTAATGGATAAATATCATAGGCGAATGAATAAGTAAGTAGATAAATGTAGATCTATGAATAAATTGAACAAATGAATAAACGAAGAAAGAGAGAAAGAAGAAAAATAGGACAAAAAAACAAACAAGAAAGAAAACTAGAATGAAAGAAAGAAAGAAAAAAGAAGACAGAAAAAAAGAAAGAAAGAAAATAATAATAATAATAGAGAGTATTTATATAGCGCTTATTCCCGTAATTACAGGCTCTAACCGCTTTACAATCTATTATTACCCCGACAGACCCAAAGAAGACACTCATAAACGTTCTCAGCTTCCTGGGAAGCATAC
>JBCAUA010168655.1:0-14858 GCA_038406235.1 Peronia verruculata | reverse complement strand
AGAAATATTTTAGTATCATAGTTATAAAAAAAAGGTAAAAAAAAAAAAAAAACGATCAAAATCGGCTGTGACTTGAACTCATCCGGCGTGACTTCCGATTCATTTACCCTGGGTGCAAGACATATCTGAAACGTATCCATTGATCTGCTTCTCGTTCACGGGAATAGTTCCTGGGTTAAGTCTACCCTGTACTCATGTGCATTCGAGGAAACATATGTTGAAATCAGTGTGCACTGGTGAATGAAGTAGGAGAAAAATGAAATGTGCTGACAGAAAATCTATTTGGAAAGAAAGTTTGTATAGTTTAACTCGCTCAATACCAGCTGTCTGTTATACACGACACGATGAAAGCAGGCAGTTGTCAAACTGAGGCGAATGGAGACATATTTTTCAACAGTGAGTGAATTTTTAATGCATTTGTTTTCTTTATAGATCCCTTCTATATCAATCAAAAAAAGCATTTCAAAGTGAAATTTGCTGAAATATATTGAGTACAAGCCCAGAAATTGTAATTTAGTCACATGGCCTAATTTGCTAATAATGATTAACGAAAGTGATAAGCCATTTTCTCACCCAATTCAGCTACAGCAACAGGTCACCCCTAATCGTCTTTAATGGTCAATATCTCAACTTCTACTTAATGTAGAGCCAACAAATTTTCAAACACAGAAAGGGAAATTAATAATCTTCACAGTGATACCAATAACTCCATATCCTCAAAATTTGATGAGAGCCTGATTTCATCGTGTTGCATCTCATTTTGTACTGCTGTAACCTGTGTACCAGCCATAGCAAGGACTGTTTACAAAAATCACTGTTTTTGTTGTCAATCATAGATACATGAAAGCTGGTGTGTTGTTGCAGAATATAATAAAGAGTATGTGACAGCAAAGAGAATTGAGTTATCTTGTGTTGATTGTAGTTTACATATTTTTTGTAAATAAATTGGGGTCAAAATTGTGAAAATCACCAACCACTTCAAATCACAACACCAACAAAAAAAAAAGAGAAAATCAGAAAAATAAAATAGGAGAAATGACATCAATATTTGCCAAGATTTATATTATTTTCATTCACCGACAAATGACGAGAAGTTTGAATGACTGATGAGTACATGGGATGAGAAAATTAGAGCCAGAACTGTTCTTTTATGGGGTAGTCGACAAAACATCGTCCCACACAGAGGCACTTGGCACTAGAAGTGGGTCTCCACTCTCTTTCTGCCAACTGGATTTTTTTTTTTTCTCATTAAAATACCACCACAGTAGTGATAGTAGTGGTTCTTTATGATAGCCCATTCAATTATCAATAGAAAGTATCAAAGGAAAGTGAAATTGGAAGAGTATGAGCCAGGCGACAGTTGACATGGTAAAATCTACATCGCCGAGCTCGTGGTCTTCCTATTTCCTTTTCCTGTGATTCTATCTTTTGGGAATTGGATAGACTTTCATGTAGGGCCATCGCTACCACTACTGTGGCGATATTTTAGTGAGAAAAAAAATGCAAACTCAAAAACGTCGGGAGTCTGCGGTAGCGGTAGTGAGCCGTAAAAGCATTTTCGCCCGAACCAGGTGAAGAAGTGGTATGTAGTGAGTGAATATTGAAATGGA
The DNA here is from genome assembly GCA_038406235.1 of Peronia verruculata. Lineage (NCBI taxonomy): Eukaryota > Metazoa > Mollusca > Gastropoda > Systellommatophora > Onchidiidae > Peronia > Peronia verruculata. The sequence continues at coordinate 13,248 of JBCAUA010168655.1, read as the reverse complement.
ATGAAAATTTGGAGTTATTTACCAGAAAGGGCTGTATATTCAGATTAACAGTTAAGTAAGTATTTTGATCTTCTTTTTTTTTTCTGTTTCTAATCTACAGAGGAAAAAGAAACCGAAAGTTTGTGTAGCCATCGGCCCACGAACAATGTGTGCAGTCTGCAATTCTCCCTGCAGGTTCACAAAGAACAGCCAAATACCCAACCTGCCAGTGTGTCAAACATGCAAGAGATCTTATTTCTACGAACAGTCAAGACCGAAAAATGAAAGAGAAAAGTGCCCCAATAATGGTACCATTTTTTCATTTCTATCCACTTTCCTGACCCGGAAATTTATTTTGAGAAACGTATGACCTGAACCAGCACAAATGAAGGAATATATATGTATATGTTGAGAATATATCCTAATGTATAACACCATTGCTAGTTTAATGCAAATGTTTTTGAGGGGACATTTTTTTGGTAGGCTGCATCATTTCACTTTCAGTGAAAGTATTATAAAAAGGGTTAGTTAGTTGAAAAAAAATTAAGAAAAATATGAAAACAAGTGATTTTGAAGAATAATTGTTATGGTACAATTACAACAATTTTACCGTAAGTCTTAATGTATTTATATGCTTGGCCTTAGCAGTATGATGTTCTCTGAGTTTTGTTTGCAGCATGGAGTATAACTGTACCTACCAAGTAGAGGGCCTGATATGTATGCCTGAGATGTGCTCTAACAAAGCTTCAGAAAGAAAGATATTCTATGGGGTTTGGGTTTACTTTGATAAAGGCAAGAAGTTAATTTTAGCGCAATAAACAATAGTTTTGAGTTTTTCAGTGGTTCACCTCGATGCAATTTAATAACTTTTTGCCCCAAAAGAAATACTAAAGAAAATGAAGGAATTTTCTTTTGAATTTCCGCATTTTTGCCTGAACTCTAGGCTTGGCATTGTAGCCTCATGTTCATCGAAATTTGTTTCTTTGCAGGTAAGTGTGTGATAGACTACAGAGAAGAACCGTGTGCGGCCTGCCATCTGAAGAAATTTCAAGAGATTATGAAAGCTCAGACTCGTGCATTCAAAGGCAAACAGGCTGTTAGAGCTGTGAGTATAAACAAGTGCAAACTGAACCTTTATACTGAACACAGCGCACATAGGATATCTCACAAGTCAATCCATAGTTCATATTATTCGACAAGGCAAAAACCTGGAAATCCCTGGTGAAATGTTTGTACCCCTTCGCTAAAAAATGGAACACTCACTGTTGTTTATTCCCGCTCCACCACAGATCTGAGAACACTTGTCACCAATCCCTTGCATTTTTATATGCTTTTCTATGTCGATGATAGTGAACAGTTTTCAGTGTTTCAGTATCAAACAGACTGTGGTGTGATCAGTTGATACAATGTGGATCATTGCTTTACAGCTAATTATAACTGAAACTACTTCTATATAAAAGCAAGAAGGAAGTTTGACGTGATTTTCCATGCGCTTGGATTAGAAATGTCAGATTCTTCAGTCTAACTTTGCCTGTGTTATGGCCAGGCCTTTGGCAAGGTAGGGTTTCAGAACAAGTTTTGAGGAATTTTTCAAGTGTACCAGTTGGAAGTACTTCCCTCTTGTAGCATCCAGTGTTAAGTTAGAAAACAGCAATAACAGCGATAGAAACAGAGATTAAAGGGGGGACATGGATCGCTGTAATTTTGTGAAAGAATTCAAGTCTCTCTTAAGATGTGACGATCTTGATGGAGAATAGTTTTTTAATTTTTTTTTAAAGTAATTTATATGTCTTGTGCCTAGGGCAAATGTGTTTGTTTCAACAAAATGAAAGTTTAACCTTTTGTAATTAGAACCAAAAAAAAAAGGAAAAATGTAATCTTAGTCGAAAAATAGTTAAAAACCGAGCAGGACTTCCAACTCACTTGCCTTGGGCACAAGACATAGAGATCTGTGCGTTTGATAAGATGAATTGCCTTGGCTTCAGGTATACAAAAATTTACAAAGTCATATAATTTTGCAGTTTAAAGAGCATGGTATGTAGTGATGTATGTATTTCATTTGAATATTCTTGTCTTTCATCACATTACTGTCCCTCTCTGTGATGACATTGTAGACGAGGAAGGCCAAAGCTGGACAGAGACACCCCATGACCAGGAGGAACAAACCACCTGTGGTGAGACTTTGTGTAACATATGCCCCTGTCTTCTTCTTCTTGTTGTTTTATTTTTTTCAATACAGAACTTTTTTATAATCAGCAGCATGTCTTATGTTGTTGTTTGCTTTCTTTTTGCCTTTTTTATTTTTTTGTTTGGTCTTAATTATCCCTCCTGTGTGTTCAGACCATCTTTTCAAAACACACAGAAAAATTCGATTTAAAAAAAAAAAAAAATATTTTCAAATCTTTGCTGGAAGGCTCTTGTTCAGATTTTTTGTTTTGTTTTTTTCTTATTGAGTAAAATATTAATGAAAGTAAATTAGGGCTCAGTTTTAGAGATGAGAGTCAGCAGGCAGAGGAAATAGAAAGGCTTTTTATCGATGAACAGAACAGAGTGAAATGATAGACCAGATGATGTTTGAACAAATGGAAGACAGAGAATCATACAATAATTTGATGGTAGGGCTACAATTAAGATGAATTGGAAACTGTAATGTGGGACTTTTGTGAGCCAGATGTTTTTGTTTTCATCTTAAAAAGAATTGTGTTTTTTTGTTCTCGTTTTCTCACAGCGTTATACAGAGCACATAGGAAAAGGTGGGGACTCCGATTCAAAGTCATCATCCACCACGGACAGCGCAAGTGAAACTGAGGAGGTCTTCACTCGAAGGAGGATAAATAACACAAACAGACACTCCATGAACAAGACAAACCGAATCACACGGTCAGTTTACAGCACATCCACCAGCAGTAGTCCAGCTTTTCCAAATTTACAGGACTTTGGCTCACCCTCAGCCAAACCAACTCTGCCTCAGACATCTACATCAGCAGCAGAGGCCAGACCCCACTTGATCACAACACATCCTACAGAATCAAGCTTGAATAATATGAAAATGTTCATATATACGTGTGAGCATACATGCTCTCATTGTGCCAACTCTCAGAATGGCCAAGTGAATTCAGATCAGTCATCTGATACCAAATCATCCTTCAGTTCTTCAGAACATTCCAACATCATTAGTTCGACAGCTTCTGAGGAATCGCTAAGATCAGCGATCCTGGTGAAGTTAAATGAAATAGCACAGTTAATGCGAGTACAAACCAAGACTGAACCACCTGCTCCATCTCCGGCTGCAAACGCCTCCCCGACGATTCGTTTTCTAAACAGCAAGACTGTAATAGACTTGAACGCTCCAAAAGGACAACCATCAGGTAGTTCATCACTGTCAGCGCCGAAGTGTCAGGCTAGGTCATTATTGTCCACTGTCACGAACAGGACTCCTGCACCCAACCTGCACTTGTTGTCCGCATCCAGCGTAACGACTGCTTCAGCACAATCTGCTCTCAGATCTGCACCGAGCGGACCTGAGGCACAGACAGGCATGCAGCCCTTACCTCAGAGTTCAGGTTTAGGAAATATAAATCTGTCATTAGGACCCCCGACAATGCTGGCTGTAGCTCCTCAAGGAAATTCTCTTGGGGTAGGCCTTGCAATGTCTGCAGCCCAGCCTACGCAGATCAACCTTCAGTCCCCCAGAGTTTCCATTTCTGCACCGTTTGTTGCATTGCCCAGATACTTGTTACTGCCCAATCCTAATAATTGACCTCCAGTCCTCCTCTGACTTAATGAGATGATTCATCAGTGTTGAAAGCATGTGAAAAACTATTAGGTCTCTGGCCCAGTGTGGACATTTGACTTCAGCTCTGACCATTTGACTCTTTATTCATCAGAACTCTGATATTTTCAGAATTGTTGTATCTCCTGCGCTAAAACCAGCAAAATTGTTAATAATATAAGATGTGACACCATGAAATCAGCTGCTCGTCAAATTTTGAGCATATGGAGTTATTGGTATCACTGTAGAGGTTATTCATTTCCCTATCCATGTGTGAAAAAATGATTGTTCTACCTTACGTAGAAGTTGAGATACTGGCAATTGAAGACGATGGGGGTGGCCTGTTGCTGCAGATGAATTTATTTAGAAAATGGCTTGTTGGACCATGCCACTAAATTACAATTTTTGGGCTTTTAATCAATTTTGTCTCAGCAAATTTAACTCTTAGATGCATTTTTTTATTGATAAAGGTTTGGTGACGAAAGAAAAAAAAAATGCATTACAAAAATTCATTCACTGTTGAAAAACAGCTTGACTTAGTTTGATGAGCACCTGATTTCATCGTATCATGTCTCAGTTCAGTTTCAGTGGAAGATATCTTTCAGTAGATATGAGGTGTGTGTATTATGTATGTCTGTGGGAAGATGTGTGAAATTTTTTGTTTATTGGAATACATGATTCAACCACTGAACTGAAGCAGTCACTTGGCAGACCAAGTTTGCTCTAGCAATATAAGAGGGACAGTGAAGAGATACTAATGGACATCAGTCACAATGTTCACTCAGTTATTTTAACAAATAGAGTGGGATTCTTCATACACAGCGGTTGGTCATTATTTCAGTTGTAATGAAGATCAGAAGATAATTTTTAAAAATATAATTGAGACGCGACACAATGAAAGCAGGCGCTCTTCAGAGTCGACCGTAGAAATCACCTGTTTTTCTACCGTGAATGAATTTTTAAGATGGTTTTTTTTTCTTCACCAAACCCTTCTATATCAATCTAAAAATGCATTTCAGAGTTCAACTGGCTGAAATTATGGAATGAGAGTAAAGGCCCAAAAATTGTAATTTAATAGCATGGCCTAACAAAGGTAAAGAAGGATTTACAAAAGTGATCAGCCATTTTCTCACTAAATTCAGCTGCAGCAACAGGTCACCCTCATCGTCTTTAACTGCCAATATCTCAACTTCTACTTAAGGTAGACCAATATTTTTTTTCACACACTGAAAGGTTAATGAATAGAAATGAATAATCTTCACAGTGATACCAATAACTCGATATGCTCAAAATTTGACAAGCGACTATAGAAAAATGATGCTGATTTCATCGTCATCTCATATACTTGACACGTTTTATTATTATTTTTTTTTTGCATTGCCTGGCAAGAATCTTTGTCCTTCAAATTGTGAAATGGAATTGTTATTATTGTGACCCCTGTTGAATTTATGTCCAGTGTACAATATCCACGGACATACAGTGCGTATTTTCTGCAATTTGAAAGTTGAGACTGGATTGAAATTTGGAACTTTTTGGAATAATATGATATCCAAGAAAGTAAATTGTAAATTGAATGTTTAAAAAAATGTCCTAAATTGAATTAAAATGTTTTACTTTATGAATAGCTTTCATCATCTGCCAGATCAGCACTGTTGTTATTGATGATATAATTGTTTATTCATTTTCAGAGCTTTAAATCTTGGCAGCTTTGGGAGCTCAAATCGACAGCTAGTATTGAAAAGTAAGCTGTGTGCTTTTCATTTAAAATTCATTACATTTTCTTCAAATGAAATGTAGGAAGATTTACTCGTCAATGATAATTTTGATATATTTGTGTACTGATAATCCAAACTCGTGTGACCATAACAATGTAAGTAATTTTTACCCATTTTGGGGGAAAATCCAAAACCTGGCCTGTGTTATTTGCCTTAACCCTTAGTGTGTTCCCTCGTAAGGTCAAATGTCTGTTGTCAAGGCAAAAAGATAACTTGGATATATAATAATGAGATGGAATGTGCTTCATAACATTTATCATACAAACTTCACAAGATGCAAGTAGCAGATATGTAAAACATTTTTCCATGTCAAGTTTTGCACTTTGTATGATTAAAATTGCACATCATCATCACGTGTTCTTTACTCTGAAATTGAACTTACTGAAAAGTGGCATCTTTGGTGGGGTTATAATGAGAGCCAATAATGAAACAGCTTTAATCATGCTTAGAAGTGTGATCTGTGTCTGACACATACTGAGGGAAAAAGCACTATCTGTACTATGTGGAACATCTGATGCTAGTTTTATAAACAGTTTTCCAGCAGAGATTTCACGTTTACAAGGTGGACTTGGGTTCGAGAAAAAAAAAAAGAAAGAAGACGACGAAGAGAAAAGAAGAAAGTCATGTCCAATCACATATTAATGCAGGCAGTGAGGTCAATTTGACATTCTAAGGGTTGTGCACTTTAATTTGAAAGCTTACCAGTTTTCAGAAAAGTATATATATCATATGTGGAATAGAAGATTATGAGTAAGCTCTGGTGTGGTTTAAATATAGACCTGCTCATGCATGGCAATGTTTATTGACAGACCTAAACCATGGTCACGCTTGACTTATTTCTCTTTTAGTCTGTGAACTGTACTGTGACATAGGCACTGATGTGGAGAGAATGAAGGTAAGGTGTTCTGCTCCTTGCACTGAGCCTATCAGGGCCTGTGTGCTGTGCTGGCAGTGTGTGTTATGTACGTCTGGAAGGCCCAGTGTAGTCTAATATTGTAACTGAAAATGCACTTAACGTTTAGATCTTCAAAACAAGAAGTTCCCAGTGCTTATTTTATTCAGTGTTAGCTCTCAGGTCTCTTAAGTTCATGTACACAAAACAGGATGTAATTGCTTGATGTAAGAGGTTGGTACAGAAAACTTCAAGTTTATGTGCTGTTGTTTTGTGACTGAGATTCTGAAGTGTGGACATGAGATATTGTTTACATTTTGTTTGTATAGCAGCTAGTATAGTGTGCTTTATGTGTCAACATTAATATGTTTGGACAGCAAGTTTATGTATGACAGATATAGTGAGATGAGACCAAATAACAACAAATATAGAACAAGAAATTCTCCAGTTAATATGGGTACCTGAGCTTGGCTCACTGGACGATTTGGAGTCTTACATCATTATTTTCTGGTCTAGCTGCAGTATTTTGATAGAAATCTTACCCTGAAATATCAGCTGTTGGTAGAAACTGCTGTAGTACATAAAGCATTTATGTTAAATAAATTGCACTTTGAGACTCATTGGAAAATATAGGAAGAGAATTTAAACTGATTAAAAGTGCCAAAGCCTTTGTATTTAGCCCTTGACAAATTGAGCCCTTTGACACCTAATACAGTTCAATGTAAACACTCTGTGGACCACACTGTGGCATACATGGAGCTGGTTCCAGAGTCCTTCTGTAGTAAATATTTTGATTCCATTCGCTGTTAATTGTCAGAATCACACAACTTTTACCCAGTCACAGAAAGAGTTGTAAGGTGAATTCAAGTAAATTTCACAGGTGGCTGTTTATATGAGGGCAATTTCAAGCTATTTCAGGCATGAATTATTGTTGTCTGAAAGGCAAAAAAATTGTCAGTGATCTCATAAAATATACCGCAAGAGTGAAGAGGATAGAGATATATCATATATTTGAAAGAAAACTCACAGTAGGCTTGAGAACTCAAAACTGCAGAATGGATCCATCTGAAATTAGGCACGCAGCATTGTTGCAAATAGATCTGTCTTTCTTTATTTGTAAACCCGGAAAACATCAGAGGAAATTTTCCGACTTTTTTTTTTAATTTTTGTGAAAACAGTTTGACATCCGTGTAGAATGAGTGGAATTGATAAAGAATCATAAAATATGGATAGAAAAAAAAATGCAGTATAATTGTAATGTCACTGAGAAACCTGACCGAATTGTAGTATTAATGGGAGAACACTTTGCTTAGCTGTGGTTTGAAAAAAGATCACAAATTATCACTATCATTCTATTTTTCTCATCCCAAACTGAACAGTACTGGTGTCACAAATGTGAGGAACTCTTCCCCAGAAGTGATGTGATTTACAAACTCAAGGTATCCATTCTTTGTGTCTTTTCAGTTATAAGTTGTAGCTTCTATAACATCGTCATTGGAACACATTCTTTCATAAAACTGAATGGTGTCATAACTTTGATGCTTTGGATTTATAGAACTGTCTATTCCAAATTGTCTCTTCTCTTGCCTGTGGTGGAAATACATGTAGTGAAGATGGCATGTGAAAAGAAATATTTCCTGCTTGCTTGTCATGAAAGTGTGACAGACATTGATTTTTTGTTCTTTGTGAATATTAAGACAATCTGTTGTTGACTTTCTGATCTGTCTAAACCCATTGCAAAGAATAGAGTGTGAAGAAAATGTTTTGTGTGGAATATGTAAAGGGATTCTTAGATGTAGAAACTGTAAGACTGTCCTTCTGTGCACTGTGTTGCAGGCTCAGATTGCTCAGGCCAGTGGTGGGCAGAATGGGGAGAGCAGCAGGGAGATGGAGAACCTGGTGGTCTCAGAACTGGTAGGTCAGCCTGGAGATAGCCTCTTGTCAAACATATCACTCTACAGGATCATATCCCTCTCCCCGAGCATTTTAGACCTAAGCCTTTTGTTAAACATATCCCTCTACAGGATCATTTTGTACCCAAGCCTCTTGTCAAACATATCACTCTACAGGAGCATTTTAGACCTACGCCTCTTGTCAAACATATCCCTCTCCCCGAGCATTTTAGACCTAAGCCTTTTATTAAACATATCCCTCTACAGGATCATTTTGTACCCAAGCCTCTTGTCAAACATGTCACTCTACAGGAGCATTTTAGACCTAAACCTCTTGTCAAACATATCACTCTACAGGAGCATTTTGTACCCAAGCCTGTTGCACTCCACAGGATTATTTTACCCCAATTGTCAAATGTATCCCTCTACAGGATCATTTTGTACCCAAGCCTGTTGCACTCCACAGGATTATTTTATCCCAATTGTCAAATGTATCCCTCTACAGAATCATTTTGTACCCAAGCCTGTTGCACTCCACAGGATTATTTTATTCCAATTGTCAAATGTATCCCTCTACAGAATCATTTTGTACCCAAGCCTGTTGCACTCCACAGGATTATTTTATCCCCAGTTGTCAAATGTATCCCTCTACAGGATCATTTTGTACCCAACTTTTGGGATTCTATGCTAATACATTTGCCATTGAAAGAGCCAAATATTATGATTGCACCTGACCTGATGCAAAGCTTTTTTTTTTTTTTTCCTCTCTTTTTTAGATTGTTTAATTTGACTGAAACAAAAGTGTTGTTAAATGTTTTCAGTGTGAAACCTATGGCATGTTTTTATTTAGTGTTTTCAGTGTCAAAATGATTACATTATATCACTTATTTACTCGAAGAGAAATAAGCAGTTGGCTAAAATCACATGCATCTATTGTGTCTTGCATAGGTATCACAGTCAGTGCAAGCATGTTTTAGTCCTGCCATTTTTCAGAGACATCTGTATTTATAATTATAAACAAAATGCTGTTATTCTGGCTATAAACTTTAAAGAGCTAAGTTTAGGAGTAGAAAGTCTGGTTGTGTGGTGCTGGAACTTGATAATTGCATTTTATTAATGTAAATGACACCAAAAAATTCCTTGATTCTTGAAAGCTGCATTTTGTTTATTCTTTAATGAAAATTTTTTTAAAAACAGTTTCAGAAACATGGATAGGAATAATAACTGGAAGGTGAACTCGTCATGTTCATTTGGGGGGGGGGTCTATTGATACAGTTCTCATGTAGTATCCATTTCCTCTTGTTAGCCTACGATGTGTGCAAATTTAGAAACGGGTCATCTTTGTAGATGATTTAGCGTTTACATCACTGTGACTGTTTTCTCTACTCCCTTTTACTGTCATCAGTTAATAGTTGTGCAACTAATTTGTGACAGAAATAATTCAAAATGTTGAGAACTTTTTCGGTGATTTGAACCCACAGTTGGATCGCCCAACGGATTTGGAGCTGAGAATTAAACTTCTGAATATGTACATGGAGTCAGAGAAGTACCAGGAGGCCTATGACACAGGTGTTAACACGGACCTCACTACTGCATTCGTCAGCCGCTTCTCCTGGTATGAGTGTCTGCAGGCTGTTTTTCAGGTAAGACCCCTGCCCGTCGTGGCTTCGACTGTATGAAGTAATACCTGAAATTTCTGCAGGCATTGTACCACAATCTTTATAGTCAGTCAGTCATATCAAAACATCTATTATGTGATATATATGATAGGAATCTCTTTTGTGTGTTGGAAGGGGGAGGGGTGTTGATATTTAAAGACATGTCAGTTCGGTCATAAATAAAAAACATGTTGACATGATTGCCTTAGGCTGTGGAGATTTTGGCCAGACGTGACAGATTGTGGATTTATATATATATATATATATAAATGTTTGTGTAAGAGAACGTTGCCTATTGAATGTTAATGGGATATGTGGATTTTTTTAATACATTGGAAAATAAAGAATAAGTTTCCTAAAATTCCTCTTATTGCTGTATTTCTTGTTCTCAAATTTCACTAACTTTGTCAGTGAGCACATCAGATATTCTGTACTGTGACCCTGTTCAAAACCATTGGCATAAATTGTCCATATTCCTCTTGCAGTGGAAGATATTCAGGATTGTAAGAAAAAAATCAATGTTTTTGGATGTAAAATTTCACGGTGTCTTTTATAGAAACTCGGCCATTGAATAAGTTGTAAAAACTTCCAGTTTATGTAGACCTATCCGTTTGATGAAGAAATATTTATTTATTTTTGTTTGTTTTTGTTCCTTGTGTTAATCAGGCTTACAGCCAGGAGTTCCCGGAGTCGACAACAGACCTGGCCTTTGTACAGCACTACCTGCATGTGTTGAGAAATGTGACCTACCTGAGCTTGGCTAGTAAAGAGATTGACGAGTGTGTTCACCATCTGGAAAAGTAGGTGTCTGTCCTTCCAGCACATCAATTTGGTTGGGTCGTGACTAGAGATTTTGTGTCATAACAGTGATAGCCTTTGCCACGTGAAATTGTTGATTCTGTCAGTTGTTAGGAAGAACTTCTTTAGTATGATTTGAATGTGGAAAGATGAAGAAGAGTCAGCCTTTGTTTCTCTTCTCAGATTTGACCAACAGCTGAAGACAGCAGTCTCCTTGCCTGGTCAGGAGGAAACCTGGCTGGCCATGCTCAAGGAAATGAAAGGACAGGTGTTTTTCCTGGCTGGACTTGTGCTCTTGAAAAGAGCCCAGACGGTCAGTTCTTTTTCCGAAATCTCATTCATCATATTCATTTTAGTCATACAACAGAACAGAACACTGAGAACTATCATTTCTGTTTATATTTTTAAAGAACGGTATTTCTTAACATAACAATTGAGTTATTTTATATTACTAAAGCAAGGGTCATGATAGCTGATTGTTTGTTATTTAAAAGGAAAATTGACTTAGAATTTGTATACATTTAGCTTGACTTTAATATTTTTCATTTCCTTTGTTAGCACATGGCTAGGACAGTTGCCAACTGCTGAACTGTTGCTAGAATAGATGGTTGGTTATGTTCGATCTGTAACTAATTCTTCAAGTGAGTTCCTCAACTCTTATCTCCTGTAGGGAGCTCTGACGTGGCAGGAGGTAGGTCAGTACAGTGGTGCCTGCTTCCTGGCAAGTCGCAGCGTAGAGCCCATCGATGCCCAGTCCCCATGGTTTGTGCGAGCTCCTCATGAGCTGAACAAGTTCTATAACTGGTGGCACTTACAGAGTTATGATCGCATCTCACAAGCTGGTAAGTTATACACTTTGTGTTTCTTTACCAGAATGCATATCTGTGCAGCTGTTACATGTGTATGCTGTAGCTCTACATATTCTTTGTGATGATTTGTCAATTTTTTGAGAATGGCTGCTGTCAAACTGAAAGCTGATATATCAGTGTCATATGGGATTGTCATTATTGACAAACTTCAGTTCAATGCGGTCCCAAAAGTATTCATATATAGTCTCTCTCTCTCTTTCCTCTGTCTGTCTGTCTGTCTCTCTCTCCTCCGTCTGTCTCTCTCTCTCTTCTCTCTTTCTCTCTCTCTCTCTCTCTCTCTCGCTCTCTTTCTCTCTGTGTTTGAGTGTTTTTGTGCATGTTTTCATTCATGGCTTGCGTGTTTTCCCTCTCCACATATGTATCCCAAAGAATATATTAAGATGTATATTATCCAGAACTGAAGTCAGCTGTTTTCTTGCTGAGTTAATCTCACTGGTGACTGTAGGCTACACAAACTGTAAATTGTCATGAACTATAGTGTTGCACTCATTCATAGGTCACATGCTGCAGCAGCTGTCCCTCAATGATGTCGCAGACTGGAGTCAGGGAGTCAGACGACACACCATGACTGCGGCAGGTCACCAACGAGTGTTCAAGGCTTTGTACATGCCCAGAGACACGGAAGGAAAAGGTTCCACATCTTTCTTCTACCAGGCCAAGGAGTTGGTGGAGGGTTCGGATCCTAGAGAACCTCTTACTACCAGACATATGATTGATGTGGACAGAGGTGACTAGTGCTGTTTGGCATTGGATACCATTGAGAACTAGGAGATACCATCCCCTGTCTCACAAAGACACCTATCACTATCATATCATACACCTTGGAGTAAGATCAGAATAAGTTTGAGAACTTGTCACAACATTCATGTGAAAGAGCTTACATGACTACAGGTCTTTTTGGAATGATAAGACAGATAAGTTAATATGGCATTTTGGGAGAGAGTAATTCTTGCTTTCCCCCTACATTACGTGGTCTCAGGTGAAAAAAACAAAACAAAAAAAAAACCCGCCAGAATTTCACATATGATAGGTGATATTGTACTCACTTTGTGCATGAATGCAACAAAGTAAATTCTTGTTTGAAGACAACCCTACTTGGCAGTCCTCATTAGTAGGTGTCATTATGTTCAAAGTCAGCCACTGTTTTGTTTGGTCCAGAGGGTTAAAGTTAAGCCTAGTTTGACTGTACTTAATTTCTTCAGTAGTCAGTTTTGCTTTCACTAAATGTAGAAAAATATAGAAACTTTGCTGTCTTTAGGATTTCAGTGCTGAGTGCAGACTGAAAATAGTCTACAGAGTCATCAGATCTTTTGCATTTGTTAAAAGTATATCATGTCAGACGACAGGGTAAAGTCTTTTATTCTCGTTTGTGGGTTAGTTTCAAATGAGAATCTATCAGTGAAGTTTATTATAGTGTGCATATCCCAGTTGGCTAGGGGCTTTCTCACGTCACTATGTTTTGGAGTTGTTGTCACAGCAGTTGTAAAACATGACTCAACTAACTGGTCTTGTCAATGCCACATTTGCTTGCGGAAAGATAATAATAATAATAATAATAAAGGGCATTTATATAGCGCCTCACCCCCGTAGGGCTCGAAGCGCTTTACAGAACT
>JBCAUA010168545.1:0-21901 GCA_038406235.1 Peronia verruculata | reverse complement strand
CTTATTGTGGCGATAATTTCAAACTGAGACGATAAACCTCAAGTTCAAGTGACATTGTGAGAAATATCACAGCGCAATGAGGAGCCCCTAAAAACGCCCGACTATCCTGCGACCGACACTTCTCAGCCAAATACACCATTGTTTACATACTGAATAGGTCCACTCAAGTTTCCCGCTAGTGTGCCCTCCGGTAGCTTCTGACGTTTATGGAAATGTCTGAACTGTCAGCCGGCAAATAACTCGATAAAATAAATTAAACGAAAATGTGAACAGATATTAAGTTGGATTTTGATAAAATAATGTTTGAGCGCAGAATTTTCCCAACTAATTTTGGTTGTTGGTCAGACCAACTAAACAAGATCATGATTATCGTCATCTGTATTATTGTCAGCGCTAATGTTATTGTCATTAATAACCAGTCTAATGATGGTTATACTGGACTGTTTTGAAAGACTAGAAAAACTGTCAACCTGTTTACTAATGTTTTAAAGAAAAAAAAAAAAAAGTCACACATATGAGAAAGATAAGAAATAAACAATGAAGAAATGGCTAAGTTTCTGAACCTAACTGCTTTTTCCTAAGGGGAAAAACAACAACAACATGATAACCACTATAATTGCCTTTATTCTATTAATAGAATTAACAATATCATATGGTATATCTTCTTTCTATGCTGTTGCCCCCTGTTTTTTCTTTTTTTTTATATTTTATTTCATCCTCCTGTCTGGCTTATTATGTGTGTAGTTTTTTTTAATCAGTTTTAATTCCATTACGCACCTGCTGTTGCAGGTCAGTTGTGAATGATTACGCATGAATACTCTTGCATAAAAGGGGTAGTTATTAATATCCGCTCAAATACTTACCAGGTGTCCATGCAGAGACTGACAAAAAACAAATATCTTTAGGTGTTCACTAAGGCACAATGGTGTGACATTTTCCTACATACATGTGTTTCAGAGATAAATATAGACATCTTTTCCTGGTAAGAAATCACTCATGCACCCACTTTATAATCATCCAGAAATCGTGGGTGTTGCCTGCATTCTGCGTCCGTCCGATCTGGGAGTTTCTAGTTTTTTCACCCCTTTTCTAGATGTGCTAAAAATGCATACTGTGACACCATCTTGAGTCAAACTGACCAACAGACATGCAGGGAAAAGCTGCAAAATCCCACAAAAACCTCTTGTTTGTAGCAATTTGGCGTCACTTTTTACTCTCTGGTGAAAAAAGTAGCCAGACTGACTTGAGTGGATTGCTTCGAACACCAAGGAAATATTAAAAAATAAATAAATATATAAATATATAAATAAATTTTTAAAAAATACATTAATAAATAAATAAATACATACAAAAAGTATTTGTTGCATGTAAGAAACTGAACGAGAACCTGAACTTATTTCTGCCACTAGCGACGCACTTATGAAACTGAGACAATGTTTCCTGATGGTATTCCTTACATTTGTGTCTATAATTCTACAGTTGAGTGTGAGTGCATCTTGTATGCCATTGTATACTGGAGATCATCAACTGTAAATTTGAGATTTTCCTCTGGAGGAAAAATAAATTTATAATAATATCATTATTATTTATATCAGTCTGAGAGCTCTGACAGTGGGTTAAAGTGCTTCTTTCTCAAGTATAAGTCTTGCTACAGTACTGGCTTGGGCGTTTCCTGCAGTGAGTGACTGAGACTCTTTATGTCTCGCCTTGTCTTGTCTTCAGGTCTTTTGTCTTGTCTTGCCTTCCCTTGACTTGACTTGTCTTATCTTGTCCTTTGTCTTGTCTTGCCCTGACTTGCCTTGTCTTGTCTTGCCCTGTCTTGCGTAATCTTGCCGACTTTTGTCTTGCCTTATCCAAGGCATCACCTCAGAAACCAAAGTCAGCTCAACAAATCTTGAAACAGTGAAGACCTTTAAATACCTTGGCTCCAACAAATCGGACAAAGGTTACAGAACTGAAATTACAACAAGGATCGTACAAAACAACAGTGGTAATAGCAAAACTCCAAATTATCTGGAGAGACAAGAACATCAATCTGGACTCCAAGATCCAACTAATGCGCTGCCTTGTTCTGTCGGTCTTCGCAAGTTCTGCGAAACCTGGACACTCACCGCAGAGCTAGAAAGAAGGTTCCTGAGAACTGAGATGAAATGCTATAGAAAAATCCTTGTAGCATAATCATACCACTCAAGTCTTTTTTCCTGACTGTCAGAAGATCTTCGTGTGGATCGATATGTTGCTGAACGCTTCGTGATATGCTCAAATAAAAATATTTTGTCCCCAGTGCTTAAGGTCGTTAACATCTTGTCCATGGCCTATCATCGTCTCCTAGCTTGTGGAGTTCACAGTAGTGCTGGCTTGCCAGTCCACTTTCTTGATGATCTCCATATGTTTTATCCACTACCAGTCCCGCTACGAATTTCTGAAGGCCGGTAAATGAAAGCCCCATTCCCGCAGCAATTTATGTTTGGGAAAAAAAGGACAAATTCTAAAAATCTTTTCTGCAGTTGAAAGTTGCCTAAGTTTTAAAACCATCAAGAAATCCTGATATTATAGAGACAGACAGACAGACAGACAGACAGACTAGTAGACAGACAAACAGGCAGACTGAGAGACAGAGGAGACACACATGACAAATTAATAAGTTGATAGATGTGATGATGATTGGGTCATGGAGAAAACAGACCGGGATCGACTCGCGGCTTCTGCATCGGGAGATGACAGGACACGAAGATCGAAAACCAGCATTTTTTCGGTGACTTAACGGTCCCCGGAGATCGAAAACCAGCATTTTTTCGGTGACTTAACGGTCCCTGGCTTCCTGTCGGTAGGGAAGCCCGACATCTAGCCTTCTCGGATAAGGCGAATATATTTCGAAGGTCCCGTGTGTACGTTACGCCCGTTAAAGAACCCTTGGTTGTTCAAAATCGATGGAAGAGTAGGCCTGAGTGCCGCTGTGGGGGCAAAATTTCCAATTCCAAATTTCTATCCATAATTTCTTAGCAAAAATTGTCAACATCTAAATAATAATCCTACTTTCTTAAGATTGCAAGGCTTGAGAGAAAGAAAAAAAAATGATTGGATGGACAGGTACGGTAGTTGGATGGTGGATGGATGGGTGAATGGAAAACTGTATGAATGGATGGATAATGGGTAGCTGGACGGACGGGTGCCATGTAGGCCCAATGCGTGAATGCACTGAATAGATAAGGTAAAATTAAAATGGAACCAGGAAGGAGAAAGATGGAAGGGAGGCAGGGAAGGAGAATGGGGGAGGGGGAGGAGGCGGAGGAGAAAGAGAGATCATCCATCGTTTAAAATTAAGCAAATTAATGATAAGACAAACTAAAACAGCGAAACGTTTAAGTCACACTTAAGACTATTCACTTCCCGTCGATCTCGATTAAATGCCAAATATGAAAGTTAAGGCTTTGTTGAACTCTTTCATAAAATTACTTTAGATCTACTGTTAGGAATTGTTCTAGTTTTGGGTTACAGATGGTACTATAAATTAGAGCATGGCGACGTACAGAAAATAGTCAGATAACAAGTGGCATGGTAACAATTTGTGCCACCATCCATTATTATTCAAAATTTCACCAACGTGGTGAAATATCCTGGCAAATATTAACCGGAAGCTCTTCAGTATCAAAACAACACATCATTGTGAACATGGGGTCTGCCGGCGATTGGTGCCTAATAGAAAGCGATCCTGGGGTATTTACCGAATTGATCAAAGGCTTTGGTGGGTAAATGTGGAGGAAAGACACTGTTGCACTTACAGATATGTGATTTATGTCCCTTGATAACTCAAACAATATGGTCATAATTGAGGGCTCAGCTTCTTACTTACCGTTGTATTATGTTCTCGGACAAGACTCGATCACTGAATTTTGATGTGCAGTTGGGTTTGAGTAGGGTCTAGGGATATCAAACTTCTCCCTTTAGTGGAAAACCAGCATTCTGATCATCACTGAACTCTTTCTGGCTGGCAACTTTGTTATTTATAAGGGCTGATGAGATCTGGATATCTAGATTTAGATCTAGATCTAGATCTAGAAGACTAGATCTAACTCGTAACTCAACTGCTATCAGATCACCCACCATGCCACAAAATATATAAATCATTTCCAGCCAGTGTTTAGCATGTTGGGATGCAATTCATCACTGCGATGATGTAGGCCTGCCTCATTTTAATGCCCATTATAATTGGTTCATCGCAGAAAGGTGATACATTGAAGAAATTTCTTTTTCATGACAACAGTTTGATTTTGCAATGTGATAGTGATAATGATAATCATAATCATGTACAGATTATTGAAAAGTAACTGCCTATCTTATATATTTATAGATGAGTACAAACTGTTTATTTCTTGGGAATCTTAAGCTTTGTAACTGAGAAAAGGATTTCCCATAGCTGCGTGGTTAGGGTTAGGTTAGGCATCTGCTATTTAGATCTAGCAAAAAGCAACGATGCTGTGTGGGCAAAATGTCCTAACTTGTACCCACAAAAACTCTTCTCACCAAAAGCAAGGCACACTTACAGCCTAGAAAGCTACAGCTTTCTTATCATTGAAAAGCTAGATCTATATATTTAGTAAAGAAAAAGAGAATGTTCATATTGATTCTATCAGACTTATCTTAATATTTTTATGTGTGCCAGATAAAATAACATTTTAACTCTGGAAATCCCTCCCGGGCACTTTTCCCACAATTAGACCAGGCCATTTTGAGTGCCCTTTCTTTTCCCCTCATCCATGTAGAAAATTGTTTATTTCTCCATTTTCAATAAGGTACATGTGTGGCATATATGAGCCTTTGCCAGTAGCCTCAAAAGGTGTTTTTTTTTTCATATATATACTAAGAACTAGCATGGAAGATAACATTTACACCTGAAGAAACACAAATTATTGTTAAAATTCCAACTTACCATTGAAATATTTCAGCAATGAGTAATCCATTATAACCTGAACTGCTAGTGAAACACACTCACTTAGTAATAGGTCACACAAAGTTTATTTATGAATTTGAAAGAATAAGATAATAACGGGGAAAAAACTGAGACCCAGGCCTTAGTCAGGACTACACCTCCTTTTGATTGTCCCATTCATTAGTCTATCTAGATCTAAAAATTCAAAAAGCACAGTCCTGATCCAGACTCATTTTCAATCTGGAGGAACCTGGTGCCATTACTACTCAGCTAAATCTATGGTTATTGTTTTGAGAAACAACCCAGTACTTATTTTTTTAGTATCTTCAAAATTTTGTGCTAGAACCTTTCCGTACTTGTGTAAAAGGGCCAAAAATAGATTGGCAGAAGTTGGCTTTGTTCAAGGAAAACTTGGATTGAATGTTGTTACTGTGTCCTTTGAGATAGAGGCCTAGAAGCAACGTCAACTGTGAGAGCTGCAAAATGCAGCTTGTAGTAGGATTTGAATGGGCATCTGAGCTGTAAAATGCAGTTCGTGGGAGAGAATGTGTTAAATAAATTTGTCATTGTAAAAAAAAAAAAAATTTTCACATGTAGGAATAGATTGTCTTTGGTCCTTTCAGGCTGTCGTGGTGTGCAAGTTGAAGAAATATGGAGTCTGGATCCTGAAAATTTTGAAACCCTCAAGTGAGTTTCAGTGTTTTTTTTTACACATTATGATTTTTAGGAAAAATAAACAAATTTTATAGGTAACTCTAAAAATATAAATATACAACTTTGTGGCCATAAACTTTTTTTTGTTTTGTTTTCAATTTGAAACTAAACTAGAAATACCCCGCTTAATGATTGAAAATCATAATTATATAATTTTTAAATGTGTTGCACATTCCTGTTTTTTTTTTTTTTTTCAGGCCAGTCCATGGGCTCATCTTTCTCTTCAAATGGGCTCCTAACACAGAACCAGATGGTTCCATTGTCCAAGACAGCCGGCTAGAGAAAATTTTCTTCAC
Organism: Peronia verruculata; assembly: GCA_038406235.1. Lineage (NCBI taxonomy): Eukaryota > Metazoa > Mollusca > Gastropoda > Systellommatophora > Onchidiidae > Peronia > Peronia verruculata. Next base: position 15,961 of record JBCAUA010168545.1, on the reverse strand, counting down.
ATCGCAGGTAGGCCACCAAATTTAGTGAAGATTCGCTCCCTGCTACGTCAGTGAGAGGAAAGTCTTGTATGTAGTCAAGTTTGATTAAAGTCAATCCCAGGGACCTTTGATATAAAACAAGGTTGGCATTAACCAGCACAAAGATATGAAGAAAAAATAATAGAGACTTGAGCAAGAAACAAGTTGATTTTCAGTGGACTGCACTGAACTTCGACTTTTGTGAAAATACATGACAGTGATGGATCTCTCCTTAATATTGCTTTGTTATGCATATTTGGGAAGTAAATGTTTGATGAGGAAAAAAGATTTAAAAAAAAAATAAATTTTTTTGGGGTTTTTTTTTTGTATCATGCATTCTGTCATTTTACAAGGCTGGCCTACCGCACACCTTTTCCTTCATTGTCTGAGAAAGAGGGCTAAAATATAATTTTAAAAAATATGTTCAACTGGTTTCATCTGTATCAAATATTTAAATAAAACATCCTGTTTTCTCAAAACGTATATCTGTTCAGTGAGCACTGATTGTTGTTAGCCTTTATATGGACTCACTCATGTTTTGGAAACCTATATATGATCAACAGGATAATTAGAAACATCATGTGCATGTCATGAGGACAAGACTGTGCAAGACAATTCATGTGATACCTTTTGTATATTATGTCAAAGGAAGGTCTTGAAATTTCTCACTATATAAGGCTAGAGACAAGACACTTTCTTTATCAAGGGACACCACTGGGCTGTGAATTCACTTAGTACTGAGTATGTGATGCAGTCCCTTTGTAGTGGGACATGTATGGATAATTTTTTGCTGGGGTTTATAATTAAATTTTCATAAAAGTCACATCACGAGACTGAACCATTACAAGAACAGACATGTACAAGTACACATGATTGATTCAAGCATTTAAAATGCATCTTTCTTTTCTTTTTTTTTTTTTTTTGCTTTCATATCTTTAATATGTTTATATAATCATTTTGTGGCACATGCACTTCAGCGCATTGAAGAAGATGAATGAGCTTTGTCACTTAGGAAAGAAAGACTGCAAATTTAAATGCACTAACATATATAGAAACTTCATAGACCAACAAATGAGATCAACTTTAAAGTATATTCCACATGTAGGCAGATGTTGTTCAAAGCCGCTAGGCAGATATTAAAGAAAAAAGAATGTGTGGCCCACTGAGAAAACCAGTCATGTAATTAAACTTCCTGCTGTGTAATAAATGTGTTTCATTTCAGATCGATATTAGCTTTGCATTTTTTGCCTTCTTTGGGTTTAGTAGAAATACATATGACTTTACCTGACTTCACAAAATGTTGAGATGTATTCAAAGTGATTTTTGAGAAAATGGTATTCACAGATTTCATTTTATTTGACAGCTAGTTGAAGTGTTCATATGTCAGTAAGGTTTGCTAGATGCCACACATGACAGACAGAGCCTAGCAGGCCAAAGTCATATAATTACAATCTGAATCTGAATTTGGTTTGATCGGAGAAACACTTGATAAATCAGCAGAGTGAAGTGCACCAGGTTTTGTGTCATTGCTGCTGTGCACAGTCCCAGGTGTGAACCCAGAGTTAAACTTTGCACACCTGCACAAATAATGAACACCTGGTCATAAAGAAAATGATATTCTTTGATGTTTAAATTGTTAACTTACATTATCTTGGTGATAGATGGTGAATAAAATGAACCATGAAGACTTTCCTTTGGGTGAAGATTCCACCAAATATCCCTGAAACAAGCCAGGCACACGGCTAGGATGCATCTTCTGTGATATAGACATGCATTCAGTGTGATAAGAAAATTTAAAAAGTTTATTTACCTGTACACAAAATTGATCATTTTGAGCCAAAATAATTTGAAATTAATACAGAGTGTATAGAAGAGGCTAATTTTACATATTCAAGGATGAAACAGTTTAACAGATTTGGGGTCCCTATGGGGACAGTGAATGATGATGATGATATGTCTTTGCTTTGACTGTGACAGACTACACCTGTCTTATGTTTACCTGTACTGCCAGGTGATCAACAATGCCTGTGCCACTCAAGCCATACTCAGCATCCTGCTCAACTGTACTCACCCAGACTTGGAGCTTGGGGACACACTCTCCAACTTCAAGGAATTTGCCCAGGATCTCGACCCAGGGGTGAGTATGGTTTTGGTCGAAGGGGCTGTCTTGGCCTACGTTATAAGTCATGTTCAGTGGCTGCATGGGGCTCTGTTTGTCGTTCACTCTTATCTGACTTTCTTTTTTTCTTTCTTATTTTGTCTATCTTTATGAAAGCCTTTTGAGAAATTGTGAAACTTGTATCTGTTTTATCTTGTGACAATCCTGAGAATTAAATCAGTAGCAGATGCTATCATTTAACATCATTCTTAAGACAGCCAGATGTTTGTAGACCCCTGTGTGTGTGATGCTTAATTTGTTGTTTATTCAACCTCTCTAAACAGGAATGTCCAGCTTCCTACTTATTCAGAAATCTGGCTGTCTGGTCTTGATGATTTTCATTTTTCACTGGTCTGGCGGCCAATAGTTTTTTAAAAAAAATTTTTCTTTTTTTTTATTCCGATACTATTCTTGCATGATGAACATAAAAACAAGTCTGAATTCTGCGTAAGCTTCCATGAGGGCCAGTCAAAAGGTCTAGAAATCGAAGTTGGTAGCCCTGAGTTCCTGAACCGTGTGATGTTGAGCTTTACAGTCAGGTGGTTGTGGAAGAATTGTTGTTGAAAGTCAGCACATGATTCACAAAAGAAACAAATCAGATGTAAGGGGAAAGCTGTCCTTGAGCACAATGGAGATCTAGACATAGCGTAGCTTTAGTCTCATTTGAAAAACAGTCATGACAACATTACACTGCAAGGGGTGGATCCATTTGTCCTGGGTTTTTCTTTTTTTTTTTTTGCGTGTGTGAAGATCATTGCTTTTTTAAGATACATGTAGAACAGTCATTAAACCAAATTTTAGTAGAAACTAAGTTCGAGTGATATATTACCCGTAGCTAGTTTTCTGTATCTTATTAATATGTTAACTGGACACTGCCTACTAATGTAATAAAATGTTGCGATTTTTCAGTTTGATATCCCCATACCGTCCAGAGTGACTTATTTGGTATGCAGTAGGAATGTCTATGAAAGAATGGAAGTCAAGAACGTGTTGATGTTTTGTGACAAAGTAAATTTCAATAACAGCTCTTGAATGCAGACTTACAAATATCCAATCAGCACAAATGTTTTATGGTTGCACCATCATTTTTTGGACATTCAGTTGTACCCATTTCTTGTTTTCTATATAACTGCTAATATTCAGATGTTTTTTTTGTAACTTTTGACTATGATTCTTTTTTTTCATTTACAGCTGAGGGGTTTGACGTTAAGCAACTCTGACATTATCCGAGAGGTGCACAACAGTTTTGCCAGGTCAGTGGTTTGGCCAAAGTCTTCATTGCATCCTTTGCACAGCCGTTGTTTTTTTCTTCCATGATTTCTGTTTGAGAATGTTGTCATGTGGTTCTTTTCCAGGGGAAAGTCGAGCAAAGTTACTGAAATTTTATAGTGAAATTAAGTAACAATAAAGACCAATCATATTTTCTTATCTATCAAATTTTGATTTTTATTGCAGGTCCTTGAGCATTTGGAGGTTGATTGAGGAGCGTAGTTAAAATAAAGGTTGCCATAGACAATTTTTTGCCTCAGCCTGACACGATATAATGAGAAAAAGACTGAGACAATCCCTAAAAAAAAAGGGGGGGTAACTGAAAAGCTTAAAATCATTGATTTGGTGGAAGACTCAACCACAGACCAGAAGAAGAAGCGACCTGTGGCAGAGTTGTGTATTGAACTATTGTAGTGAGATAAATGATTGGTCATGTGGCAGCGTCAGATGTAATGAGAAACATTGTCTTTGTTGTGGTTAATTATGAGATAGGATAAGGAAAGAGGATTTATTCTACATCGTTTGTGGCAGCTGCAAATGACTTCACAGTTACTGTGGTGAATTAGCCATTGATAGATCTAACATCTCAATTTAAACAAGTTATATGTTACACAGATGAATTTGTTACAGACACTGTGCAAGAGAAATACCTTAACTTTGGGCATTTTTAACAGGAGAAATAGGAAAAGGGTGATTCAAAGTTGGCTGTGTCACAGTGTACATACAAGAGAAGTCAAAACCTAAAAATATCTTGTATTTAGGTATATCAAATTTCTATGGTAATTATCAGATAAAAAGACTGGAGTAGGTCTATGGGAAAACCTCTATTTTCAAAAATCATCATCACTGTTTTATAGTACTGACGGGAGTCAGCCAAAGTGGATGTGACATCTCATGGCATTTCTGAGTGTTATAGCAACAGATAAACACATCAGTGGTTATGTTTTCATTCGACGGAATAAGTTATGGAATAGATCATGAAGTGACTTGTGCTATGGACAGTTTTTACTAATTATTTCATAAGTGCTGACAATGCGATATATTGACTTTTATCGTTATCATAGATCGGTGACAGAAATGCAGAGTTCAATGTCTCCCATTATGACCACTGACACTGGTGGTATGTCTTTCTGTTTCAGACAGCAAATGTTTGAATTTGATGAAAAATTGGCCAAGAAAGACGACGACGTATTCCATTTTGTGAGTTACATGCCCATAGACGGACGACTGTATGAGCTGGATGGTTTGAAGAGCGGGCCCATCGACTTAGGTCAGTTGTGGGGATAATTTAGCACTTTTGTCATCTTATCTCCTTTGTGGCACGTGTGACAAAGGCCGTTTGGCATTTTTCCTTATATGGTACCAGTGCCGAGATTGTGTACCATAATGAACAGTAACTGCCATGTCGCATGCATTTATTAGGGCCACAGTGACGATAGCTTAGTGTCAAGTATTATCTTTGGGAGACGTGTTTTATAGGAAACAGCGTGTGAAAAAAGGCCTTGTGTCATGAAAAAGTAAAGTTGATTGTACATGTGGGATGTGCCGTCAGAGCTCGCACTGTGTGCAGTTTTTGGACACTGACAATCCTCCAGTGTGTAACAGTCTGGAGAACTGAGTGTCATGTGAAAAGAAAAATTTTCTTACACAATTTTGTATCTCAGATGTGTTAATCTATAAATTCATATAAAATCAAAGAAATTTTTCCTTTGATTTTAGAGAAGTCTTAAAATTACATGGCAGATTTCAACCTTTATTATCTCAGTTTTACTCCACTCTGAAAATTATCACCATTGGTATATTAAGACTCCAGTGGAAAAACCAGATAAGTCACATTTTCCGCAAAGGGAGAAAACAGAAATCAAAGTTTAGAAGTTTGTAGTTTTTCACTGTATATCCTTTCAAAAACTCTTTTCAGTGGAACTTAATTGGTTTTTCCAAATTATTGTTCTGGTTAACAGATATTAGGGATATGCTTTATAATGTCGGGCAGTAATTCATTTCTCACAAAAAATGTGGCTTGTCTGGGTTTTTCACTGGAGTCTTCATACAGTTCCAGAGTTATACACGTATGTAGAGTGCAGATATCAGAAATATATTGCTAGGAAATGGCCTAACTTGTAAGACAGCAGGAATGCAAAAGCTATTGTCAGTTATTTAACTCTGAAAATTTGCTTCCAGCTAGTTTTGATAATTTTTTTTTTTTACCTAGAACAATGTGTTACTTTCTTGGAAATGGTGTGGAACAGCTTTTAGTGATCAAAGAGTTTTCATTCTTTCTATCTGTCAGATCATTGGGGCTCCTGAACTTTCATCATTTATTTGTTTATTTTTTCTGGTAGAATATGACTAGAAATGGTCAAAATTCTGAATAGTTAATCATTTCTCAGAGAATATTTTTTCACTTTTATAATAAAGTCTAAGAGCTTTTTATATTGTAGATATATTATGCCTTCATCAAGGGAAAAAAATGCAAATGTTGGGAGTCACTTTGTCACACTTCAGTTTTACTGTTCAAGAGTCTGTGTGTCTGACAAAGGGAGATAATTTGGCTGGTGAAAAGAAATCACTTTGACACGGGAAGATTTCATGTATTGGTGAAAAACTAAGCACACTCTCCAGAGCTCAGTTGTATGACCTAATCTGTCTTGTACTTGCTGTTATTCTCTTCCAGGTGCAATTCCCTCGGACAAAGACTGGGTTGATATGGTCCGACCTGTGATTGAGAAACGAATGCAAAAGTAAGTTGATTATGACATCAGTTTTCATACAGAACAGATTTATCTTGTTGAACATACTCAAGGTGTCTGCGGATTGAGCCATTTTTTTCATCAAGTTATGAAACAAGCATTGTAAAGAAAGAAAACATCATTTTAGTGCTTCTGTTATTTGAAATAAGAAGCCAAAAAATATGAAAAAAATAGGACAATAAAAAAAATTGTGAGCGTACAGTGAATTTTTCAAGATATTCAGTTACTCAAGTTTCAAATGAAAACTTTTTTTCTCTTCTTTACAATGCTTATGTGCCTCATGTACAGTAGTCTCCGGATATATAAGCACTCCGAATACAAGCACACTCCGCTCATATGCACGCTTTGGTCCCATGACGGATTTTTTTTTTTCACTATATACTTTATATGCATGTAAGCACGCTCACTCCGATACAAGCACGCTTAGCAAGTGAAAACCATAAGTGAAAAAAAAAATATATCAGCAATATGAGCTATCTCCATTGCAGGCTTACTGTCTGCTACCAAACGATGGTTTCCTTGAGTACAATGGATGGTGTAATGTCATCTTATTGGGAGTAGGAGGATTCAGGAGCCTTGACTTACCCTACCCGTTGGTTTTGCTATGGCCGTCTGACACTCGATACAACCATTGTTTTGTCAGACCTTGTAAAGTATACACCCCCCCCTTCCTCCCGAATAGCGGTGCCTTACACAATGAGTGTGTGTAGTGTGGTGTAGGCTTAGAGTTGGGGAACTTCGCCAGGAAGGGAAATTCGCCACCCAGCTACACCTGTCAACTTGGAAGTTGTTTGCATCCCTTGAGGGGACTCTATTTTGTGGTATATAGTGTAAATTGTTACTTTCTCTGTCTCTTTCTGCATATAATCACGCTTTTCAGCTCATCCCGCCACCATGCTTATATCCAGACTTCTGTACCTGAACAAGGGAAATAAATTAGCTGATGGTCAAAATTCATTTAAATATAGTAGAAGGATCGCAACATTTGGTTTCTGTATTTTACAGGTACAGTGCGGATGAGATTCACTTCAATCTGATGGCGGTTGTGTCGGACAGAAAGCGGGGGTACAACAAACGGTTACAGGAGTTGAGCGCTTTGGTTGAGGTAAGAGTTATCAGACTGTGACGTCATGCTCTTGCTGTCCCAAATTAGATGATGTAGAGAACACTTCAATAAGAAAGGTTACAACAAACAATTAACCGTACGTGCACATTTATTTATTCACATGCTGGTTATCTGACTGATGGACATCAAAGTTAAGAGACATAGTTACAGGAGCTGAGTGCTTTGGTGGAGATCAGTTAACAAACTGTCACATGCTCTGGCTGTTGTCAGAATCAGTTGATGTAGAGAATGTCTCAGTCAGAAAGATCTGATCTTGCCATGGTCAAAACTCTGTAGAAGGGTTGAGGAATTCAACACTTGCTGTTAATCAGGGATGTCAAATTTCCTACTTTAGTAGGATTTCCTACTTTTTGGCAGTCAGTGATTTCTCTTTTGGCCCCAAATCTGATATTATCAATACCATTAACCTACTTCAGTTTTATGTGTTGCTATTACTTTTCCTACTTTTTCATGTCGACAGATTGACATCCCTGTGTTAATGTGTGGTGTTGTCTCTTTTTCTATGTGTGCGTATCTCTCTCTCTCCCTTTCCCTCTATCTTTTTCTCTCTGTTCCTTTCTTGTTTCCCTCTGTGTCTCCCTCTGTCTCTCTTTGTGTCTTTCTGTGTCTCTCCCTCTATGCTTTTGTCAGGACACCACAGAGTCAAAGTTAAAGGATGAATAATTTCTGTTATTGTCTAGCCCTTGTCTTACATTCTGATCATAGTCTCTGTGGCTCTGTGTGTGTCCAGTCCACAGGTATGGAGGCCAGTGATATACAGGCTGAAATGTCCAAGCTCAGCTACCTGATCCTGGAGGAAGAAAAAAAAGAACAACGGTATAAGGTCAGTGTCAGCCTTCAACTTTCCTGCTCTTGTAGGTTTGGTAAAAGAGACAGACACACACACTCTCTCTCTCTCTCTCTCACTCACACACACACACGCACACACACACAACACAACACGCACGCACGCACATGCACACACACACACACACAGAGAGAGAGAGAGAGAGAGAGAATGAGAGAGTAAGTCTCTGATCAAGTGATAGACTTTATAAAAAAAAATCCCAGAAAAGTTTGACTTATTTCTGGTCATGTGACAGGCATAGAAGAGAAGAAAAACCTTGAAAAACTTTACATGATTTCTTCTCCATTTGTTGGATGAGTGTGGAAAACAACAGGAGATGTGGTGGTGACGGAGATGTTGAGAATTAAGTTGACAGTGACAGTGATAATGTTGTCAAGACTTACTGATGTTGTCAGTGTCGTTGTTGATAATGACAGTGAAATGGACAGTGCTGCCGTTTTGTCAGGACGTCTTCTCGTTGTCGGCCTGTTGGACAAGATGAAGCCACTGGGTCTGAAGATAAAATTTTAGGGTCAAATGATGAAGATTGAGAGGAGCATCCTGTGCACAAAATATGAAGAAATAAAATGGCCACAGATTTTTTTTTTTTTTTTCACCTAGTGTATGATCTTTAAAATACATTTATCTCAAGGTGTTATTTTCTAACAGCTGCTTGTGAATTACACATTCACAATGTTTGATGGGTAAGAAAAAATTCTACCATAGACTTCTGGTGTATATTTGCCATTTCTTGAAAACAAAAATCAATGGTTACGACAAAAAGTGGAGGGAATAACAACTGGTGAAATATTACATTCAAATGTTTTCTCGGGAAGCACTACAAAAGAAAACTGAAAAAAAACCTCAGGTAGATTTTTAGATATTGCGTTGAAAAAATGTATGCATCAATTTTTTTTTCAGGTCTGAGAAAATTTGTGGAAGCCCGTTTAATTGAAATTTGGTGTCATTTTATAGGGTAAATCTAGTATGACACAATTAACAGATATTTTACAAACTAAACTTTTTGAGTTATTTTATACTAATTTCGACACATTGGTTTCACTTGTAATGGTTAAGAGCCTGTCACTTTAAAAGAGACAAAAATCATCTTAAGGACCTCCCCACATCTTGAACCAAAGTTCTGTACTGCTGTGGTGTAATCATTGATTTTGTTTGACATTGTGTATACAGGAAAGGCTAACAAGATCTATGTATTTGTGTGATGTCTGATGTAACTTTGGTCTCCCCTTGTGACATTTTGCCAGATTGAAAACATTCGGAGGCGTCACAATTACCTGCCGTTCATCATGGAATTGTTGAAGATTTTGGCAGAGGACAAACAGCTGTTGCCGCTGATAGAAAAGGTAACATCATAGCTCTGTCATGTCTGTCTGTGTACACGTCCTGACAGTGATATCTTCGTCCTGAATCTCAGTATACCCTCAGGGATGTCAAACTTCCGACTTTAATCGTAATTCTGACTTTTTGATTGTCACCGACTTTCCTGCCTTTGGCCAGTCAACTGCCAACTTAAACTGAATCCAAAAGGCAATTGCGGTTTTATGATAATTTGTGATACAAATTCTCCACGATGACAGTGAAACGGGAAATACAAAAGTGTTATCCTCCAACTTCGGACGATAGTTGGACTGTTGTTCGGCAGTTGTTTAAAGATCGAAATCAAAGTTCATGGCGCTTAATTCCTCACACCCGTCAACATGCAATTGAGTGTTTGCGTGTGAGTTGTTGATGGAAAATCATCACATCAAAGTACTGACAACAACAAATAATGTGCCCATGATCTTTGGAAGAATAGTGTAAAAGGGCAGTTGTTTGCGATCTAGATCTAAAAAAACAGATCTAGTCCAGTTGCACTTGATGATTATGATGAGGGCACTGCCTGTGGGATCTTCTTAGTTCTTGGAATTTCCACATGTATAATTTTTATATTCCCATCTCAGGATCTTGTGAAAACTTGCAAACTTCTCTCAAAACAATGAAAACTTCTAGCATGAAAACTCTATATTTTTTTAAGTGTCTTACTCTTATATAACAGCGCAGCACAGTGGCGTGCGCAGGGGTGGGTCACAGGAAATTTCACGACTTTTTTGTGAAAACAGTTTGTCATCCCTGCTTTCAACTTTGCTGGCGATGATTATCTCAGTGTGATCGTTCTACATATATGTGTGTGGTTAATTGTAGTATCGTCACAATGTATGGCTGATATGGCTGATCTATTTGTTTCTCTCCCAGGCCAAACAGTCGGCAGCCAAGAAAAAGAAAGATAAAGAACAAGTGGCAGCCGAGACCAAATAGCACAGGTAAAGTTACCAAGGTAAACTGAAATGCTGGTTTGTGTTTGACTGAGTAGGTGAACTGTCTGTGACCTGTTGTCAGAGTGTTAGACTCAGTCATGTACAAATATAGGACTCAAAGTATGAACATAATATTGGGGCACAACTGTGGTGATAATTTAATGCCAACTTCTGAGTGGAAAACTTTTCAAACATATTGCACATGGGGAAGTGGTGATGATGACAGTGATGATGGCACTGAGAATGCTTTGATCATCTTCAAACGGAGATTGTTCAATTTTAATTGTTCATTTAGTGTATTACATACATTCTGTTCACATCTTTGTTTCAACTGAATAACTTTCTCCAGACCAGTGAACAAAACTTGTACAGTTGAGCCCGCTTAATCGAATTTGCCAGGACCAACCTAATGGGTTTGAGTTACGAGGAATCGTATTACAGTTTGTTTTTTTTTTTAACAAGGGAAACAACTCTTGAATGATCTATAGTGCGAGGAAAAAAGAAAAAACAGAAGAGGAGGCTGCCGCTTTTTTGTTTTTAGTATCGTTGTCTGTGTATTTGAGAAGTACCATACTTTTCAGCTATGGCCTTCGGGGACATCGCACCTCTGTCTATTTCCTGCAGCACTTTCATCTTCAACTCAGTGGAAAGAGTCGTCCTCTTTCTCTTCAACGGGCTAGAGGAAGCCATCACATAGATCTAGATCTAGTCTATAAAATAAAGCTAGTCAACCGCAGGCGAAAGAGCGAGTACAATGTAGAAACTGACTAGACCTACATGTATAACCGTCACGGTGCTAGAACTAAAGTAGACAGTGATTGTAACACAGACGCAATGCCTTATAGGGTTGTCTACACACGAAGTATCGTAATACTGCAGCCTAGCACATGTTTGACCGTATCTACCTAGTGTACTGTAAGGCTTGGCGAGGATACTTAAGTATCGATTGATTGCTCCAGCACGACATCTCTGCTCCTCGTACACCGCCTTTCTCTCTCCCCCCCCCCCCTCCCACACACACAACACATAGGCCCACTTAACGCCGCTGTGCGGGGTACACGCACAATACGTATATGTAAATCAATTGCCTAATCCCTCTTGCTCCATCGGGGACAGTCTTTGCTTTCTGCGTTGAGTGGGAACTATGTGGAGAGAACAAAAGCCGATTCTTACACTTGTGGCAGCGCTGACCGGTTCCATTTAAAGGAAATTGATCGTGGTGGCTTCCAATTATGCGAGGGGTATTTAATGGGCACAAAGAGGGAAAAGAAATCGTTTCGTTTTTATTTAAATTATTTTATCAGAAATTCGGATTATCAGAGTTCAGTTTGCGTGGATTTGACTGTAATAAAAATATTCTGTCATATACAGTGGTCAATATCCTTATTTTCTCCTTTTCTGACCTGATGAAGGGCCAAGCTGACTTGAATTTTTGGACCACTACAACGGTGTATTTCATTTTTTATTTTAAAAGTATCCAAAGTGTTTTTTGTTGTTGTTTGTTTGTTTGTTTTTTTAAAAATGTGTTTGTTAGTTACAGGTTGACAGCCCATATCTCAAAGTTCAATTCAATTAGAATTTAGAAAATGATGATGTGAAATCATTTCATACTTCGAGCTTTCACTTTAGCACATGATAGAGTTACACTCAGCAGCTGTAGACAAGATCTAGAAGTTTACATTGGAGTAACAATTAAGTTTGAAGGAAAGGAAGGATGAAAGAAGGGTAAAAAAAAAGGGGAGAAAGGCGAGAAAGAACAAAAAGCTAGAGAGAGAAAATCTTTTCAAGATAAAGAAAACACGCTTTTCTACACTCTTCTAAAGATGACTACTTATCAAAGCTGTCTTTGTTTTGTTTGCATTGTGGATCATTCATAGATAGCAGGCTGTGCAGGAACATTCAGTGGACTGTTTTACCTGCTTTGTTTTGAGTTCTGCCATGTTTTAGTAAGCTCACAAAGTGACAACAATAGACCTTGTTGGTGTGAGTGGGCAGGCAAAACATTTTGATGAATGAATAGGCTTGAAATGAGACACACCTCCAGTCAATCACCCGGCAGTCACTCATGGATCGCTAATGGCTCCATCGCAAGTGATGGTCATAAGAGCTTGATGCTATGCTGTGCATAAGGAGATGGCCTCATACAATCTTACTTGATTAATTTTGCAGTACCAATTTTTTCAAAGAGCTGTTAGTGTTAGCACAACTGTACTATGCATGTACAATCACGTACTACTGAGAGCTTCTCTAATATAATATGTTGTGCCATGGTCATTACTGTGTTTACTATAGTCTTTGCTAAGTCACGCAAAAGTAAAAGAAGACATGGGAGACTATCCATGAAAAAAAGTGTCTCCTATAATCAAGCTATTGATTTTTTTATTTCTCTAACTCAAAGTTATAGTATATCCCATGGGTTATAACAAGAATCACTGAGAACAAGACTTTTTTTGTTAGTCCTAACAATCCTGTTTTATCATGTTTCCACTGTAGTTGTTTGACATGTTTAATTTAGTTAGATATTTTCAGTGGTCAAAATCTGCATATAGTACCGGGGTAGTACATTTGTGATCTCAGCTTTGGTTTTCTTTCCACAGGTTATTTAGTGACGATCACACATAGAGATGAGAGGAACAACGTACAAGGAGAATTTCGCACAAGTTGTCTTTGATTTATGTTTTTACTTTTGAATTTTAGAATCCTTCAATTCTTCCACATACCTTGGAAAAAAACCAAAAAAACTGACAGTGATGAACAGAGAGGAAGTTTGTGAGCGACAGTTTGCAGAATGAGAAATTATCCCAAATTTAGATCTGGATGTCAGCAACTTTGACCACCTCGTGTGTTTGATAATGATTTAGTCAAACTGGATTCGCATACAGTTTAATTGGAGATATCAACAGTGCCAGAAAGATGAATGGTTGAATGAATGAATGACTGAATGTTGATAAGGTAAGTGTGTGTCTGTCTTTTCACCATAACTCACAATGTGACATGATGGCGATTATTTAGCAATGGGTGAAACTGGTCAGTGTTGGTCAGATAGATGGCAATTTTCACCAGAGAAAACTCTCCCCTTGGTTACAACAAGAAATACAACCACCCCCCCCCCCCCTCCCCCCACCCCCAATGTGTCAAATATTTTGAAAAAAGAACCCTTGGGTCTCCACAGCAGTTTTGTATCTGCATTACTCCACGCATTGATGTCATCCAGGGCACGGGGCTCACCTTCAGGGATCAATTCAGAGTTTGGGAAAATTTGTGGACTTTGTGATTCCATCTCCTGTGTTTTCTGAATAAGTAAATCAGACTGTGGGCATCTGTTTGTGTCTAAGTTGTACAGTGTACGAAACAGTAAAGGCACAGACACCATAGAACTTAGAGCTCACCAGAATAGAAACAAGAAAAGGAAAAGGAAAAAAAAGAAAGAGGACTTGGTGCTTTCTGCATTTCCACTTCTCATACAGACATACAGCTCTGACTGTCCTGTGTGTCCATGGTCTGTCTCAGGTGGTGAGGTAAGAGTGATACATCCCCCCCCCCCTTCCCCCCCTGTGCTTTGAGTTGATACTGGAAACTCACTGAAGCCATAATAAATGGTGATAGGTACATGTAAAATAGTTTAAAATGAGCAAGAAACTAGGAGAAACATCCCGAAAGCAGTCTGATTTTTCTATGCCAGTTTGAAAGAAAATTGCTTATCTCTGCGCACTCTAGTACTTAGTAGTCCTATATGTCTCTGTCCACAGTGAGTTTAGAATATCTCAGCCTTCCATCACAGAAAGTTGCAGTGAAATGTCTTTTTTTATTGAAGGTTCCTGTTCTGTATGTGATCTAGAAATAAACCAATTTTTTTCACCCACACCAGTCTGTTGGTCTGTTGATTGTCTTTAACAGTTGACATCTGTAGTCTGACTTAACTTTGCTGTTCACTGTCTTTGCTCCAGGAGTCGGTTTTAAGCAGAGTAATGTGTAAACAAAAATTAATTGGTCGTTTTTTGTTTTTTTTTGTCCGGAAGTTAGGTCGAGTATTAAACAAGCAATAGATTTGTTTGTTATTTGTTTATTGTTTATCCTTTATTTGTTTATTTATCCTTTTGAGAATAAGAATGGGAGTCAGAGGAAACGCAAATGGTGGAATGGTTGACCAGGAAAATGTTTCAGTTTGGAAGGTTTGTCGATCTCTGGTCTTTTGTTAAACAGCTGAAGTGATTGGGTCATGTCTCAAGACTAGAGGACCTTGCAAGGTACCTGAAGCAGAAAAACATAAAGTAAATTAAAAAACAAAACAAAACAATGGAAGGATGATATCAAAGAATCTGTCAACCCACTGCAGTGAGGTCAGCTGTGGACAAAACTTGTGAAGGAAAATTATCAGGATGTTATATCAGTGTCCGAAAAGCTTTCCACTGACTGGTGACCTCTGTTGTGGCAGATAAAAAAATTAAACGAGAAAAAAAAAATATTGATTTTGCAAGAGATAGGCCTATATCAGAAACAAGAACACAATTGCAAACATTGACACACAGAGACCAGAGATCCCAGACAATCACAAAAAGAGATAACACTTTGTAATACAAAAAAATGTAAAATCTGTTTTTACTCAAAGCGAAAAGAATAGGGCCTGGAGATTACAGCACGAATGAACATAGATCACACAAAATTAATTGTGTGCTATATGAAACAGCTTGCAACTTGTACTTAAGGTTAAGTCAGACCATAGAATAACAGTATGAATTACAGACATGTACACTGTAGATGTATTAAGATCTGTTAGATCAGTAATTCTTAACATACCTTATATACACACATAATAGTTGGTAATTTTTTAGCCTTTTTCTGTGTTATGAGTACAATAATCCATGTACATGTACATGTAAATGCTGTAATGCACTGAGAAGATTGTGAGACATAGATCTATTCTGTTTCATGTTTCTGTTGTTTTATTTTCAATCTTTTATTTATAAAGTTCTTGAAAGAAAGGAGTTTTGGCGGTAGCAATACCTATTCTTGAGCCCCAGTGCCAGAGATGGGCATTGGATGACCAGTCTGAGGCGATAAAAAACTGCTGTTCACGCAGATTATCAGTGTAAATTTTCACCAGGCGTTCTAAGTGAATTTCCACGTCATATTTATATAGTGAAATTTTCATTCCTTTCTGGGGGCTTGAGAGCTCGGCTGTGGACTGTCTTCCATAGAAAGGTCGAGACACTCTAAAGGTTTGGACAGAAAAAGATAGGAGGGCGAGGAGGGGACGGGCACATATAGGCCCTCAAGAACCCGGAAAAGACTTTATGCACCCCCCCCCCCCACACATAATGATGGGGGTAGGGAGCAAAGTTCCAGAAAAAACTACGCTCAGAAAGCAGGAAAAGGAAACAAAAAAAGCTGTTCCGAGGCTAAAAGCTCTCCATGCCATTCCTTTCTCAACAACAACAACAACAACAACAACAACAACAACAACAACAACAACAACAACAACAACAACAACAACAACAA
>JBCAUA010168435.1:0-21902 GCA_038406235.1 Peronia verruculata | reverse complement strand
ACCTAGACACCAGGGCTAGGCAGACCTCTGTGGGAGTCTATATACTTCCTTTATTAATACATACTGCAGATCTGTAGTTTTTATCTTAAACTACAGAATTTATTTAAAAACATTACAATACATGTATGTCCTTTAGTGTGCTTCATGATTTCAAATTAAATATGAGGAAAATTGGAAAATTTTCAAAAAATCTCAGAATGTGCATTCTACATGAAGAGTTATCTAATTCCTGCGAGTCTGTATGTCTTGTTTGTTGTGTTATTGTTGCAGCTTAGATTTTCTGGAGTATAATGATACCAAAATCTTTGCAATCCATTGGAAAATAAATTTTTGAGTTTTTTTAAAATGAATGTTTGCCCCTAATTGTGAGAATGCACAATTTTGCTTCTGAAGCCATTTTCATCCAGAAATTTTCTCTAATCTAAATCTCTTCCCCATGAAAAAGAACTAAGCTTCATTTCTGTAATATTTTCTATATCTGGGATTTTCAGACTTCTTGGACAATTGGTTTTGATACAAGGCAGTATCAAAAATGAGATTTTGTTTTCTTTTGTGAGTTCTGAAATACATGTATGTTTTTTTTTTTCTACAATGAAACTTTTGTTTCTAATTATCAAAGAAAAATATAAGTTTGGTATCAATTTTCTCAGGAAAAAAAGGTCTAAATTGCAATATACTTTATAATATAATGAGAATATACAGTCGTTCTGGGTTTGAGTGCCTATTGTCAGTAACATGGGTTTCACTTACTAAGGCTACATGGTCCTCAATAAAATACTGAATGAACAGGGTGTAAGGCTTCAACTTCATTTGATTTTCCCATGTACAGATATATAATAACACTATGTTTCAAGTGCTTGGATAAGGATTTACATTTTTGTGTTTAATCTATTAAAAATACAAATCCTCAAAAGAATTTAGACATATACAAGTACATATCTAAATTGAGCTAGATGTGATCTACTTAATTTCCACCTACCAGGAACACTGGTTCCCAAAGCCACAAATGAGATGGCAGTGACTGAATCCTTCAGACCTACAGTACAACCAAAGCTGGACGCCAGATCTCCAATTACAGCTGTCAAAAAGCCAATCAGTAAAATAGACACAGTGAAGCAGGCCCAGCCGCCGAAGTAGTCTGTAAGCAGAAAAAAAAAATTCCGCAGTTAAACAAGACCATTTTTTCCTTTTTGTCTTGTGGCACTATTTACTTCTTATAAGTAAAGATGAACACTTTAGCTAGTGTGTATATGTTCTGAAATATGAGTGTCATTGTCTGTTTAATGGGGTTGGGGCAGAGGAGGGTTTCAGGTCCTGAGAGTGATTTTTGAATGCTTGAAATAAGGACTTTTTTTTAGCTTCATATTCATATTCAGTATGCTCAAATTACAGGAAAAGTGTGGAAAACAATTTTGTTTCATATTCCATGACAATGCTGCTATCTTGAATTTCTGTGTCTTGAAAATTAGCTACTTTCAAAAGCCCAAGGCTCTTAGAGTATTCAATATAATCTTCTGGAATCTGGCACAGTAATAATGAAATTTTGCACAATAATAAACCAGTTCTATATATTTAACAAAAAAAAAATAAATATGCATTTGGTTTTGGTTATACGGCATACAATGTTTGTCATAACCGTAATGTTTTGAAATATGCTGGTTGACAGATCTAGTATATTTCTCAATTGTCTGGCAAATATTCAATTTTCCTTCAAAAATATGAAAACCAATGCATATTATTGAAACACATGCTGTGGAGAATATATATTCAAAATTTGAAGTCATTTGGTTGTGAAACAAAAAAGCCTTAGGGGAAAAAAATGAGCAAATTTTGAGAAAAGATAATTGAATTTTCATATCACAGCTTCTAGTGGTGCCATATTGGGGCCATTTTGGAGCATTAACCAGATGTTTCTGGCCCCAAACGGTATAATTTTTCTCATATCAGAAGAACTCAAAGTGTCTAAAAATATAAAAAATCCAATTTTGATCCCACCCCCAACATATGCAGTTTTGTTATGAAACACACAATGAGAATTAGATCATGGTAATTTGTGCCTCAGTAGTACAATAACAAGAGGTGAGGAGAAGATGAGGGTAGTGAGTGCGGGAAATATTTTCAATAGACATTAGGCTATAAATTACGATGGTTTAATTTAGAACATTCACACTCAGAGAAAACCCCAAGGTTGTTTTCTTTCATTCCTACCTATTTTCTTAAATTTTTGTGGGAGCATAGATAAAAGTGCTATCCAGGACAGTGTTATTATAGCTTTAATGTTGAAATCATTTGTCCGCGACTGGTAATTTGCTAATAATGCATTTGTGCCAAGATGTGGGTGCAATCTTACTTATGAGACACGTCAACTTAATTTTTTGTCATTTTTTTTTTTTTTTTGAAGTCATGTTGTGTTGGAAATAATGTATCTCATTTCCACATATACGTTTATCCATTCAAATAATTTGGCTTGTTTTCAATTGCCGTTGGGCTGTCTGTAGTCATTGTCTCTATCATCTATGTCTAACTGTCTGCTTGCCTGTCTACTCCAAGACAGGATAGAGCATTCAAAACAACAAAAACACTTAAGAGATTGAGATCACCTGTGGGAGGCACAAATGCAAAGAGAATCTTCCAGAATAATGTCAGGAAATGCATAACGTAGTCCATGCAGGATGGTAGTTTCTCCTCAGAGTCTCCTTCCTCATCATCATCATCTTCAGCTATGTTGGGGAAAAAGAAAAAAGAATAAAAATCTGATAATGAACAGAAGTATCTGTAAAATTTTCTACCAAGCAGTTATACATAATGTATATGTATACTCCATGGTCAGTGACAAGCTTATATTCTTAAATACCATTCAGATATTGGAAGACTAATAACAAATAATGTTTTTTAACCTATGGTGAACGGTCATAATTTGTTATTCAAATAAAAGAAAGAATGAATCATATAATGTCACTTTTCCTTTGTGTTTGTGTTTGGAGCAAAAAAAGTCACAAAACATAATTTTCTACAAAGGTTTCCATTTATGTTTGTGCTGAGAATGAAGAAATATCAGCTTTATCATGTTTGCATGGTTCCTTGCCTCCAGAGCAGTTATAGTACTTTGCCACAAAAGTGGTATTCCCAGGGAAAGATGTCATTTTAGCTAGTCATTGTATTCAGTGTATTCATTTGGTCTTTTTTTATACAGTTTATCTGCAGTTTGCAGAGTGTCTTATATCTGAATTTTTTTTCAGTAAGGTACATTAGAAAATTTGATGGTGGAGGAAGTGAATTCCACAGGTAAGGCAAAGACATATTAGGGACAAGATTTTTTAGGTTGAGTAAGAACAATATCCTGAAAAAAAAAAAAAAAACATGGCTGGTTGTTGCACAGGGTAAAAAAAGACAACATCTATAGAAAAAATGCAACAACAAGAAGGGCAATATGAAAACCAGTCCCATGATGTAGGGGCACTGTAAAAACTTATTAGCAAACCCTGAAACATTGCACATGTGCAATCCATGTTATTTTTGCTGTTAATTTCAATGTACTGTTATGTTAAAAATTGTTAACAGTGAATCTCATTAGTATGAAATATTCTTCTGAAATATTTTTAATCAAAACATGTTTGTAATACGTCTGAGGTTAGTGAGGCTTGCCTCAAATCCTAAGAGGTTGGTATATATTATACTACCAACATTAATCTTATAGCTGAAAGTAGAAATGATACCGAACAAAAGAGATTTCCCATATTCAGTCAAGTCTTTGAAACAAATGAAGGGTAGTCTGGGTCATTGATTCAGGACTAATCATGATGTAAGATAATTAGATCTACACGTAGTAGAACTCTGAATTTTTTTGCCTTTGCTATTGTTTTATTCTTTTTTTTATTTGAAAGGGAGGGTGAAGGGGGCACAGATTGGGGAATGATAGTGATGTGAGGAGGGAATTAAGCATAATTATATGTCATATATAAATTGTATGTCTGTTTGCAAAAGAATGTTTTTAGTGCAATAAAAATACTGAAAGAATCAAAATTTTGGTCATAAATTATTGCTAACAGCAAAAATAAAGTCATTATATCTGGGAATTTAAAAAAAAAAAAAAAAGAAGAAGGTGGAATTGTCAGTGAGTAATGTGTATGCATATCTTACACATTTTGATTCAAGTCACTGTCTTGTTATTGTCAGAATTAATTGACACAAAATAATCCTGAACAGGCAGAGGTGGGAAAGAAAATTACCCATTTTATCATAAAATAAGTCTCAGGGATCTTACTGTTTTTGATGATTAGTGAAGATCATATCAGTACCATTTTCATTAATTTTATGACCATTCCTATTTATTTGGCAAAATAAAAAAATAAAAAAAAATCTAATCTGTAGCTGCTTTTCTTTTTAACTATCATGAGAAAACTATAAAGAATGTATTAGTTTAACTATGATGCTTTAAAGACTAGAACTGTATATCATATCATTTAATGGCAAATTTAGAATTGTTTCTGTGTCCGCTTTTCAAAAGAAATTAGACAAACTTTTAATTCTAATGGTTCTAAACACCATTGTCTGCAAATGGGAAAATTTGGTCTTTAATCACTAATGACTAAAATACTGTAACAAGTTACTAGTTGCATGTCTCAAATTCGAATAAATTTGAACCTCAAGTATATCTGGTGGAAATATATCACAGCATACTATTAAAAACAATAACTTAATCACATCAATAAGGAATGATGTGGGACTTTTGTGACCCCAAGGAACTAACAATATTACTGATGATCAAATGTCTCCTGTGTTTTATACAATTTTATCACCCTTTAAATAGTCTGCTCCAATACATATGATGCAAAAGCTATAGATTTCATCTCATTTCATTTTCTCCTGTATGGTCAGTCTATTTCCGTATTCTTGTTATAAAGAGAGCATGCATTGTTGAATCTGAATTTAGGGAAAAGTGTTCTATGGGCATAATTCTAGATTCTCATATAATCTGTATAATTAATTAAAAGGCCAAAATTGGTCAAGTGGGAAATGTCATATGAGTAAAAAAAAAAAGAAATATTTAAAATGGAAGAATCAAATAAATATCTAATTTAAAGCGTACATGAAAATACCAATAATTAAAGGCCAAAACAGAAAAGAAATTTTTACTTGAGCTTTAACTGAGATTCATCGTAAATAATCATATATTATCACATGAATTCAAAAAAAAGACAAATTCTATAGCTCCTCAGAAGATGGCTTTACAGTGCTCAGTTTATACTAGCAGCTTTTTGTTGCTGGTTTCAGTGCCATGCCAAAGCCATAGGTGAGATAATAAGGAAACAGATTACAGTCTGGCAATATGGTTCACTGTCTGTACATTTTTAAATTTATATGTCCTTTGGTATTAGTAAGTTTCTGACTCTCATAGTATGAAATTACGTTAAAGGACTATAAATAATATAAATAAATATAAAAATTAATCATACCAATTCATTTTTTTTTTCCACTTTTGAGTCAATTTAAAAATTGTATTTCGAATTTTATGAAACCAGATTTCATATATGTCTACTTTTCAATCTCTAGCTCTGCAGATTTTTTCCTGAGCTTCTATGGACCAACAATTGTTATCTCAGATTGGATTTCACAGGAAAACAAGTGTTTCATGTACCAAGTTCATAATTAAAATGATAATTGTGTCAAATTTCCCAGGTATTGCATAATGTAAATTAACATAATTTATTACTTGATATATGGAATTACAAAACATTTTTTATTTGTGAGACATTTCACGATGTGGATTCTATGACATGTTTTTTACCATACTTGAAAAGGGGATCGACAGACATGTAGCTATAGACCTACTATAGGGAGAGTTGTAATGAAATCTACTCTCTACCAAGCTTACACGACTTCAAAAGCAAATACACATACAAGTAGCAGACTGGACATTCTATACCAGTGTCTATAGACTAAAAATCAATAAAAGTCTATAAAATAAGGATGAAGACAGCCTCTTTTAAGGCCCAAAATTATTCATTGGCAAACATGATAATAAAATATAAACCCAAATACAAGTAAAACTATTCTGAAGTGACTACTAAGAAGAATATATTTTTCATATGTGGTGTACTCTGTTAAAAATAAGCACAATCATAAGTGGCCATGAAAGACGAAAATTCATAAAATCAGACTGGTTGAGGCAGAACAATAGCCTTGTGACTCAGACTCTGAGCAAGAAAAAAGTAAAAAAATCCAAATAATTAAGTACTACATAATCACCTACAAATTTCTTTCTTCCCCTGTTGTTGTTGTATTTGTTTTTGTATATTATCTGCTTATAACGACAAAAATTGGGGTAACTCACTCTTTACGCGTGTAAACTGAAAAGACCCAATATTTTGGATTATTAGTATTGTTTACAATCTTCTTTTCATCTATAATGGGGCCAAATCTCTAGGGACATGGCAATTTACAACCATCCTATTCTGATCCAAGTTTCTCCTATTGTTGAAACTGATGACGGTTTACAATGTTGGCTGAGTAAGTTGGGCATCTACATGATAGCTCTGGCAGACTGTCTAGTGTAAAGACGGAACGGCCGGCTGCAGGAGACTGAAAGATGGACACACACTGTTCCATAGTAAAAAAGGACTTGCAGCTGCCATATAAAATGCTTTGTGGACAGCTTCTGAAAATCTTGCACACTGACGATGTTCTCAAATGTACTAATCTATGGAGTGAAATTCCTGGCATTGTCCCTCTAAGAAAGGAGCTGCAGGACCTCCCCCTAGACTGTTTGTTTAAAAAAAAATTTTTTTTTAAATTGTCCCCTTTATTAACAGTCTGTTTAGTTATGGCAAAAGTAATGGATTTGTGAAATTTTCAATGTCCGAGAGCAAGCAAACATGTTAATGTAAGAGCACTCAATGTGTTTAGTTGCAACAGATTTTTGTTCATTTGTATCATTCTTGGTCCCACCTGTAAAACAGGTACCTGATGTATATCGGGGGAAGTACAGTGGCGCTGCACTGCGGGTGACACTGTCTGAAATGGCCAAACCAATTTCCCCTCTTGGGGGTCAAGGGATGGTACTTTACCAACTTTACTCTACAAACGATTCATAAATACTGTGATTAGTTTGATTCTAAGTCTCTCCCATAATAAATGAAAATAAAATTGTTGACATGATTCACATGTTCAAGTGTGCAAGAGATTTCAAAGGGTTACTATGTCAGCATCAGCTGATTTGCTCAATTACTCTCAGATGTCAATATATCTCCTGTTCATCACTATAAAGAAAGAACAAAAAAAAACAAAAAACACACAAAAACTATCATATTATTAAACAAAAATATTATTATCAAGGATTCCTACAATTCACAATAAAAAAAAAAACAAACAAAAAACCTTCTCCCAAGTATCCTTTCATTACAAATATACATAGAATTTGTAAGATGTGATGAAAAAAATAATTTTAAAAAATGGACCCTTTGTTAACAACACTGTGAAATGTCAGCCATATCTTAAATATTCAAGCATGTTAAATTCACATCACTCGCAAAAGTACAACACCAGCAAGGAAACACGCATAGTAAGCCTTACATATACGCACACACACATTTAAAATGCTTTCATTCTCAAGAAAAAGTGCTTCTCTTACACAGACGCCAAGGGTAGCCTATTTTTAGTGTTTCTTTCTTTGTCATTGTCAAACAGAAGTTCGGCTCAAAGAGTGGAAACAGGATATGTCTCTTTAAAACTCACCTTAGCAAAGGGACAAATAGTGTGTCTCATGGGCAATGCTGTTTATCACAATATAAATAAATGCCTTATTGTGCCAGTGCTAATAAATATGAGCATTATTCCACAGAGTCATTGTTTTATATCTAATCTACATATGTATGAAGTTAGCGTTCTTTTTAAATTGTAAAACTGAGATAGTTCTGGAAGGCAAAGAGTAGTAACATAAAGGTGGTGATGGCTAGCTACGTCATTTGGTTTAAAGGTAAACCTGAAAAGGTGTATGGTAGCATTTTGACGGGAGAAAAAAAGGTTATTTGGGAAGATAGGCTGACAAGGTTATAAAAACATAAGGACAGAACATTGCAAGCATGTGTGTTTTCTCTAATTCTTAAAGTAAATCACTTATATAGATCTGTTTTACGTGAATGACAAATGCCTTCCTCTAATTTCTTTCTTTCATGTGTTAACAGATTCTGTTCACCTATTAAGGAACATTGTAACAATATTTATGGCAGAAATTGTGAACTGATGTTATGGATAGTGTTATAGTTGCTATCCTTCTCTTTGTCTTTGTATTACACACCACTGCTCATAGATCCTGTCTTGTATTGGTCTTGTTGATGTTATGACATAATGGTGTTAGTTTTGACACTACTCAAGTGCACAAAGAGCGTCATTTCTTTTGTACTGAACCGTTCTGATAGTCAGCCTCTGCCATGTACAAAAAGTATAATACAAACATTCTAAAGAAGAAAAAAAACAGAAAAAACTCTTTTTCTCTGGCTATTTGAAACGAGTAGCCAAAAATTCTGAAAATTCACCATGTGATGGAAATATGTTTTCCTCGTTGAGATACTTTTTTTCATCGTTTTTTGCTTCAGATATTTCAAATAATGAAAGAAAAAGTGATTTTTCCCGCAAAGCTTGTATTATATTGTGTGTACTTGGCAAAGGGAGTAATTTAGCCAACTGAATTGAAAAAAAAAAAAAAACGGCTCATTGAATTTGTCTGGTTTATCTCTGCTGCCAACAGTACAGTTAGCTAGCAAATGTGATGAAATTAAGGAGGTGAATGTTGCAGCTTTTAAAATTACTGTATCTGCCACAACAAATATTATATGTTGATTTTCCTCTAATCCCTTTTGTTAGGCCGAGTACAACGAGCATCACTGAGCTTTGTGCCACACAAAACATTAGCTAGTGCGAGAGAAAGATTGCAAGACTCTTAGATTGTCATAATGATAAGCTTTTAAATCTCATGAAATGTCATATGTCCAAAATCACAATGACATTTAGACATACACAAGTATAATTATATATATATATATAGATAGATAGATAGACAAATAGATATAAATAGATGAAATCTATGTCTTCGATGGTATGCAGGATGGAAGATTGAGAAAAAAGAGGCTATGAAAATGCTATGAGCATTTTTTTCTTTTGATTTGTTTGGTGAAAGGGAAAGCCAGTGCTGAGAGTGTTAACAGCCTACCTGAAATGTTTCCCAAAATGCAGATTTGCCTTTCTGTGCATTCAAGATAAATTGATTAATCCTTACAATAAAATCCTGTTTCCCGGTTGTAGTTTCTCCCCATCAGATCATTGAGTGAATTTGGCATAATAAACACATTGAAATTACTGTATCAATATCGGCCATAAATCTTTGAAAAATGATATTTTTCAAACTTTATTAGAAACGGATGTACATATTATGGTGGTTCATATGCAGAGAGCGCTTTCTCAGGCAGGGAACAGATTTATTTTAAAGGCAATGTGGATTTCATTTTCCACAGTGAGCTTAACAATAGTGTCTGTTCGGGAAGGGCTAAAGGTATTGTCAATGGAAGTGACAGCATGACAATGTATGCTTTAATTTTCTTTAATACCCAACTAATATTACATTTTAAAAAAAAAATTAAGAAAGGAAAAGCTGTGCAAATGTTAATATGACTACAAAACCAAAATTGAGTATATAAAACAGTGCTAATAATATGACTGGACTAATGATTAAAGGTCAGGAAAAGACAAAATGAAGCATTGGATAAAACAAAACAAAACAAAATGGACAAAAAATTACAGGGATGGAAAAAAAAAAAATACAAATAAAAAAATGAAAAGCACACACTCATGTTATTTGGAGGGGAATAAAACCACAACCCATGGGCAGCGAGACGGATGTTATGAATCACTGTGAAGATGATATTGAAAAAAATTACCTTCTGAAATGAGTGAAAGTGATCCGGTGGGGAGTAAATGGTGAAATAAACAAAGAAACAAGCTGTCAACAAGACAGATACATACATAGAATACCCTATGCCGCATTTGATTCATTTTTAAAAAAATGTTTTGAAATGTTTGTCAAGTTAATTCCATGTGCGGCAAAGAAAATCAGAGGTCTGAACATCATACAATGAAATTATTTGGAAGGATACATTAGATAATATTCTTAACTTTTAGCTGTGAAAATAATAAGAAGAAATAACATTTTAAATGTTTCCTGTTGTTTTTACAATCATTTACTGTTAAGACTGTAATTGAAATTATTAAAGAACAAAGCATATATTATTTTTTTAACCAAAGGTCAAGTGTGCTAAAGGATGTTCATCAAAAGTTAAATGAGATTTACAATGACGTTGAAAAAAAATTGTATGTCTAAATGCGCACGATTAAAATAGTGTATTGTCACTGGAACAAAACACTTTCCTTCATATTGTTTTTCAAAGTTTGAAT
The DNA here is from genome assembly GCA_038406235.1 of Peronia verruculata. Lineage (NCBI taxonomy): Eukaryota > Metazoa > Mollusca > Gastropoda > Systellommatophora > Onchidiidae > Peronia > Peronia verruculata. The sequence goes on along the minus strand of JBCAUA010168435.1, from coordinate 11,456 downwards.
CAGTGGACAATATACAATGTAGGTCTATGGAAAGAATGGTAATTACAGGAGGAAAAATAAGTAGCAAGGTCTCATACTGCCTGTCATGTTGTGAAGCATATTAAACTGTCCTTTGACTGGGATTGGGTTTATCAGAGAAGAGTCTCACGAGAAAAGATAAACCTCAGTGCAGAAAGTTTATTGTAAAGAAAACAATTATATCAAATTGGAAAACTTAAGTTTGGGACAAATTCTGTACATTTTTCTTGGTGTTGTAGGAATGTTGTTCTGCCTGAGATACAGATGCAACAGTGCAAAAATGAAGTATGATGTCAAGACATTTTTCTACTGCTTTCATCTTCTTGATAGTTTTAAAAACATATCACATACAGCTACTTTTACAATAGCAAACCCATAATAGCATTAAAATAAGATATCTTAAGAGTCTTCTGACATGGATGTGGTGAAAGAGTCAAATATATGCCAATTTCAGAGGGGGGCCCGGGGGCAAAGGATCTGATCGATATAATTCGCTTGAGCACATAAACCATAATCAATCACAATGGTGTTTACGGAAAATAACAAAAAATCTGTTCAGCTACTTCAATCTAAGACACAAAGAAAGAGAGGTGTTATGCAGCACTGCAATTCTATTTTGCTAACAGCTACGGCACTAGAAGGGTGTTAATGCATCTAACAGAACATAATGATAATTTAAAAAAAAAAAAATTAAATTCAAAACAAAAACAGAGAACGCAACTTACTGTGGCCAGTTGTTTAGCAATCTACTCTAATTCTTCCATGATGTTGAACCAAATGACAAAATTGTCTAACAATCACCATCTACAATGTTAATCAGTTTTAGACAGACTAAACAGAATCATCATATTTCAGGGTACATTTTGTTTGTAGAGTGGCGAAATGAAATATGTGTGGACGGACACGAGGAAAAAAAAAAAGGCTAAATGCTGGAAAATGAGATGGCTAAAAAAATTTGTTTACCCTCTGGACTCTCTGGTAAATGAGAAATCATGTGGAAAGAACAAATGCACACTTAACGGCTTTAAGAAAGCGAAAGAGTGTTGAAAGATTTTCTTAATTAAACAGAAAAATGGACTAGATAGTTAAAACAGCTTGTATCAAGGTAAGCTGAAGTAAAAAAAAAAGAATACAAGAAGCCCAGAATATGGGTCAAAGTGGGGACAGGGGTGGGGTAAGAAGACTCAATAAACAGCAGAACTTTGGGAAAGCATGGAGTGATACCCTAAAGCTAAAGGATGTGAAAGTTGGATGTGAACTCCAATAATCACGCCAAGGATTCTATATAAATGCTGTAAATAGTAAAACAATAAGAGGGACCAGAAAGGAAAGAAAAGACTTAATGCATTTGAGTGAGAGGGTAGCCAGTGACACGCTTGAAATAGGAACATTGAAAAAGACAGCTTTTTGAAACATTTTTTAAATAAATGGTCATATGATACACAAAACACACGATGAAAACAATATGACAACAGCTGTTTGAGATGTGAGCATTAAGAGCACTATGACATTTCAATCAAGGCACTTTTTTTTGCGTTTAGGAATGATCCACTTTTAATAGTTTAATAAAATTTCTGACACCTGTGTTAGTTCCATGTACCATAAAGATTCAATTTAAACAAAAAGCACAAATTCCTAGTGACGATGATAAACTAAGCAATGAATAATGATTATTTAAATATACATGTATGTAGCTTGTAAACACGCAATCAATCTAAAGCAATCACAGACGAAAGCACAGGTAAATAATTGTGTTTTTCTTTTAAAAAGCAAATATTCCTGGTGATTGGAGTTATATTTTAAAGCTGTCTTTTGCACGCTCATAGGCTCTTCACTGGATGTCACGCAGACGGACACGAACACTAATATTATTCACATGGTAATCTTGAAATCTCTAATATCGAAAAATCAACTATCAGCCTACAATCAAAATTCGGGCTCTAATGAGAATGGAAAGATCTGTTCTATGGAAAGCAACACAAACAGCGTGCTGTGGTTTGGCTCACTGCAACAGCTCATTATGTACCTTCATCTTCACAAATATAGGCATACCACTAAAAAAGATGTGTCATGACCATGTAGTTCTTTCTTTCTTTATTTATTTTCTGCTCATGACAATATGATAAAATTGTTCACTCAGAATAACGCAACAAAAATTTAACTTTTCTGGAATAAAATAAGATATATTTCTTGATAATGAAATAATATATTCTTTTGAGATTATTTTCTTGTAACAGATTTTCTGACATTGAAAAAAAAAAGAAAAAAAGAAATAATAAAAAAAGTAAATGGTACCCACCTGAACTGACTGTGATGGCTTCTATGAACTGCTCACGCCAAGAGGAAGTTCCTACCACTAAGGACACGTTGGCTTTCTTCAGTAGTTTGTCCACTGTGCTCTGTGGATAGATAACACCTCCCCTTATGGCCCTACACGAATTTACGCTTAGCCTATGTTACCATCCTAGTAGTAGTAGTAGATCTACAATCGTTTTGCTTAACAGTGATTACCACATCACCTGACTAATGTCTGCAAATGTATTATAAGATCACATAAATACAACCTTTATAAAAATGTCCTATTTAATCAACAGCGAGTTGCCTGTCACTTTACAAAATTTTGACATTTAACAGATAATATTCAGCAACCCAAACAACAATAAACAAGCCATTTCTCAAAAGCACAACAGATTTTGCCATGTCAAAATGTATCCGACATCATCCAATCGGGCTGTATTATGGGAATCAAATTGGAACGGTACTCCTGACAGACACCAAACTTTAATTAACTTATTGATATGATCTCACCTTGAATTCCTGAGATTCCTTGATGTGTATGGTGACAGTGGTAGTCTCGCCCAGTCTGGGCCTCCCCATCTCGGCCACCCGCTCATCCTCTGAGTTGACCACTGCCCCAGAATCCTTGTCCTCTTTACCTGGTGAGCACATGAACAATCAAACACATCAATATCAAACAGTCCTGCTACCATAAACAACATTTAGAATGCCAAAGATTTTAAGTATGCACAGGATATAGATCTCTTGCTTTATTGCATGAAATTCAATTCTCAGAGGCCAGTTGTCGAACACAGATGAGAATGTCTTACACACTCACAGTAATGAATGTTGGACTCGGATCAATCATAAACAAACTGAACTATTCAGAGTCCGCAAAAGTATTTATTGTTTGTTGAGACAATCTTTGGACTCTGTGTTGAGCCAGCTCTGCCAGCAGAAAATCTCTCCTCAGCCAACAGGAAAGGAAATGATTTTGTTTGTTTGCTTGTTTTAATTTCCAAAACGTTGTCTCTCATCTCATAACAATGAGAAAATACTGATTATTTATCAGGAAAGTAGACACGCTACTTAAATAATACCACTGTGAACAAGTATGCTATATCTAATTCACTGAAGTAGATTTAAAGTATATTATTGTAATCGTTTCTTGTTTCTGTGAAGTCACAAAGTTGATATAAATCAATACTGAAAAAACTGAAAGAAAGAACTGAAGATTTAAAAATATCAATATAAATCACAACAACAATAACACTAGTAGCCAAACTCATGAAGGTTATCTATTCTGAAAGGGCAGATTTGAAAATGGAGACCAACCACATATTGCTAGATCATATAAACATAAATATGAATAATAATGAAGGTAAAAAAGAAGTTGCTGTCTAACCCCTGGCAAAAAATGTGAAACATTAAGTGTTGTGTTTGACACCCCCACCCCCCTTTTTTAAAAATATATTTAAGAACCTGACAAAAGCCATAAAAAATGCAAATAGGCAAAATTCCTCATTGTATGAAAACAAGATAATTGGCTTGATATCTGTACAATGCTTTGATAAGCAATGTTTAAACATCAGCCAAGCATAGTAACGACGACGTGAGATAATAATATTTAAAAAAAAAAAGAACAAACAAGTCAGGAATTTTCATAGGCTACATGAACATATGTTGTAAAGAGAAGTAAAACATCGCCAAGAAGGAAAATTAATTTAATGAAAGAAAAAAAATTTACAAACACACATATATATAATAACGTGATAATAACAGATAATAAACAAAATTACTTGACCCATCATGGCTATGTTGCACAGAAAAGATATAAGTATTAGTAGGACTTAATTATACAAGTATCTTTTTCAATATCTTTATAAATAGGATTTAGAAGTGAATTCACGCTATTTTCTTTTCCTAATTCCTTTATGGCATTGTGTTTTTTCTTTTCTCTTTTGTTTTTGTCAGTCTGTGAACAATATTGAACTTAAAATTAGGCATGGCAATGATGCAGACTGTGGCAACTCTTTTAAAAACTTTAAATTTACAACAGATTCATACTGTTATTATGTACCGGTAACTTCAAAACAAGCAGTTTAGCAATCCTTTTATTTTGCAAAGAAAACCTGAATTAAAGAAGCATTAAAAAATATGTCTACCAACAATTTTTTCTTTCTGATACAGGAAGTCAAATAATCTAGTAAGGCACATTTTTTTCAGCCTCAAATTTCCATAATTAAAAACTGTTGATCCTGTAAACAAAGACAACTCGACCCTGACTTACCCAGTGCACCAAACTTCTGAAAGCACAGGCGTAAAAACACCATTAATGTAGTGTTCATAAGTAAAATTTTAATCCCCACCGTACATGTAGCATGGAAATGTATACCTTAAACCCTGAGATTAAGCAAAACAATTTATATTTGAACATTGCGTGCAACACCAAAATAGCATCAAATAACATGATTTGTTATTGAAGACAAAAAGACCATTCTGAAGCATTAAATAAATGGAAAATAGGTATCTTTACATGACAAAATATTCCACTGCTCTACAGATTAACTCTCAGATTAAAACTTCACACATTTAAGCTATTTTGATAAAATATGGGTTGGCCACGCTAACAAGAAGTAGGAGATATATATATACCTGTTTTATTTAGTGAGTCATTATGTCTTTTTTAAGTCAAACTGAAAAAATAGTTTACAGAGACTTGCATAGTTTATAATAGAAGTGATCCCAAAATATTATACAGAGACTGGAATTTGACTATTCAGTGATGCATAAATATAAAATATAGTAAATATGCTTATTTGTATGTCTGTTGTTGTTTTTTAATTTCCCTAACATTACTCTCTCTCTCTCAATCTCTTCCTGTCTCTTTCTCACATCCCCAGAACAGCACAATAAATTATAAAAGAAATAAAATAAAAAGAAAGAGACAAGAAACAGAATACAGAATAATGAACATGAAATAACATTGGCATAATTTATCTTTGAGAAAATGCCCAGTTAAAACATTTCAACAAACACTTTTTTTTTGTCCTTAAAAACATAACGAAGCTGTTTCAGGGACAAAGAATTTATACAAAGGAAAGTCCAATTTGTAACTCTCACTATAATCAATTTCATAATCTCGGAGTCATTTTCATTTCCGTCTCCAATCCAATGTCTGCTGATATGCGAATTTTTGAAAGTGGTCGAAATTGCAAATAGAAGAACGCCAACATTGAATCTAGCTGTGAAATACCTCTGTCAGTAGGATGAGTAGGCCTATGGGTTTGCTACATTTCTTCACGTCTTCTAGCAAACTGTTGGTAGATATGTTTTCAATAGCAGAGTCTCGATAAAGCCCATCGCCCCGAAATTTCGTGCGTCTATTTTTAGAAGAGGGGCGGATATGGTGCACTCTCTTGCGTTCTATGATGACGAATAGCAAACGTTAGTTTCGGGGCGAAGAGCATTTTGTTTTCGCAAGAATTTCTAGATCTATGGAACAGAAGGGTCTCTGTATAACATTAATTTTAAATATACATATGTGCAAAGACCTAGATCTATATCATACTTATGGTTCTGACATCCCTCCCATCCTCATTATTTTCTGTCTCCCACTTCATTACATTTATCTAGACTTAGATCTAAGTTGCATAAATGTTTGTTCGTTCATTTATTAGTGATACTGATAAACCTTGCATCTTTACGCACTTAGGTGATTATTTTTCCATTTGTAATAGTAATTTCGTCCTAGGCCAAGACCTGAGACAGGTCTCAATTCAGATTTAGACTAGATTAGATCTAGATCGAGATCTTGATGTAGTGAGATCTAAACTCCTGATCGGTTGATAGACTTTTGGCAAATCAGCAGATCAAGATCTAGATCCACATTACTTTAACATGAGCACAGATCAGCTATAAAATGTGAAATGAGCGTAATGAACTTGTATTATCGTTAGTTTTGTAAAGTAAGCATTTTCATAATAATCATGTTTGATTCCAGCTAACATGCTTTTCATTTTCACCATTTGAGCATTGTGTGGCAAGCTTATTTTGTTAGCTTTATGATACAGGAGGTGGAGAAAGATGACAACAATATGATCGCGATACAGCAAAACTCTACTCACGCAAGTCTGACTTAAGCAACACAATGCCTATTCAGCATACTCTTGTTTACAAGATCTTACATTAAGCCAACGTTTTTTTTTTCAAATAAATAAAAACACTGAAGAAAACAAAAAAAACATGGACAACACTCTGACTATCTTGACAGTGTTGGGGTTTCATTACAGTGGAGCCTAGATGATAATTTATATCTACACAAGTTCTCTTCCTGCACAGTTCAATTCTCTTCCTCCTTTAGCTTTTTGTTATTCAAACCTTGCTATAAAAGTATACCTTGGTATTAAGTACAAATTCTGTACATTTATCCACATTATTGAGGTAGCAGTGTGTTTGAAAGTAGAATATCTTGACTTAGATCAGCAACATAGTAGGCCTACTAGATCTAGATGATAATAAACTACATATACAGATCTAGATCTAACCCCTGCCAGATGAATTAATAATATTGTAAACTTAAGCTATGGATAAGCAACATGAATCTTGCTGTTGCTTTGTGTTAAACAAAAGCGAACACTCTCCCCCGCGGGGGCCCGGGGTTTATAAGTAGGTTCTCGGCACCCACCTGCTGGAGGTGTAGGCCTGCCATTGGTGGGGTGTCTCCCTTGGAGTGCCATCCTTGACATTCCAGTGGGGACACTTCTTCTCTCTCTCCTTGCTCCTGTCTTCTGTTCCGCTTTCTTTCCTCGCTTGTTCTTGATGTGTAAACGTATCTTATCGTGTTTGACGCAACATAGCCGTAATCGTGGTGCCTTCGAGTTAGAGCACACGAAATTGCTATGCGGGCGATTGCATCGCATCATCCATTCCATACATCTTTCTCATTGGGTTTTGGGCTGTGGAAATCTTTTGAGATCTTTCATATTCTCATGATCTTTTGACCTTGAATCGCATTCACACACGCCTCAACAGCATGTTTTGTTAACAATCTCTCTGATTCAATCACTCAGTGAGTAGGTCTTGTTTACGCGCAGTGTGGTCGGCCACCCCTTTCTAAAAATAGACGCCGGGAGTTTCGTAGAATGCGCTGACTGAGACAGGTCTATTTCGTTTGAAATAGGTGAGAGGGGTCGAAGTCTTCTTGACCACAAGTCAGATGACACAAATTTTCTTATAGTTACCGGTATTTTTATTTCATCGTGACTCTTGCGCAATCTCTTCGTTCGGACCAACCGATTAGCTCATGTAATACCTTCCTTTCTTTTATTCAAAATTCAACATCATATCCGACAAAAGTACTGCACAGCACATGAGTCTAACAACGCAAGGAACTGGCCAAACGTACGGGTGGTGTTCTACGCCGTGATGTTTGTGCCGACGATATAAAAGCTCTAGGCAGAGCAAGGGTGAAATATAAACCTGCTGAAAAACAAAGACATCAGGTATCAGCAAATCCCACCAAATACTGATTTGTTCAGTCAGTGGAATAAGACAAGTATAATATATAATTCATGTGCCTTGCTATAGTGCCATATTGCTGTTAAACATCCATGTCACGTCGTAAATTGCAAAAGCAAATAAAACCACTTTAAAAAATCAGGTGATAAGATGACATACAAATGAGGCCATGCGCATACATGGATCACAATACACTATCTCCATCAGTTGGTCGAATCCTACTCTACTGTGCAGAAAGTCGCTCCTGGTGGCTCAATGCTACCACTAAAGAGCATAATTATACCTTTCGTGCATGGTAGGTACCGACCGCGCTACTTGCTGAAAATACACAATGTAACATTTCTAGGCTAACACAAATTTACATCATGCAGGACACAAAATTACAGCCATGGATATATATTGAAAAAAAATTAACATCTCTCATGGCGAAAATTCTGTTCACACACTCCTCACAGCAAATTCATCGCTACACTATTGCCACTGCAATCACATCGACTAAACTGGATGTATCTTTACAAAGACATCAGCAAGAAATTCTCAGTGCAAAAACATCAACAAATCACAGATCAATGCATGGCAATTCTCTATTTTCAAATCGATTGCATGCTTTTGATCATCTTGAATTCTCATAGAAAAAACATTCAGCTGTCTTACCCACAGACTACTGAGACCTTACCTTAGAAACAAAAGGAACCATGATATTTGTGTCTTCCTTTAAATTTAATACTCCCAGTATTCTAATCATTGTGTATTTACCCCAAACTGACTAAGCAAAAAAAAAAGCTAGGGTGTTCTAAATGCCATTAATATTTTCATGGAAAAAGAAGAATTTTTTTTTCTCTCTCTCTCTCTCTCTTACTGGTTTTACATTTTCATTTCAATAATGCCTTGGAAAACAATAATGGTAAAACTGTATAATTATGTTCATTCATGCAGAATCGACTACATGTTTCTATTCAGCACCTACAACGATACTTGAAGATAGCAGGCCATCACAGAATCAGCGATGCTATTCTGTTCTGAAAGCCCAGCTCTCCGGTGGGTAGCTGATATTCTGCTTCTCGTCTCACAAATAGTTTCATTTTATTTTCAGGTACTGTCAGCAAACCAGATGGTCTCTCATCTACAGTGAATCTAAAATGTTAAATCCAATCCTATTACAATGAACCCTTCAGAAGAATTACAAAATGTGATATTTATTTACTTACTTACTTTTGTTTTTCAGAAAATACATCTGGCTTGTAAAAATTGTGAGGCTCATAAATTATCTTGCTCTGTGTAAACATAACAATGGTATTTTTACTTTATCTATCGGCAAAGGAGAAACAAGGAAACCGGGAAAGGCAAAAGGATGTAAGAACATAAGGAATATCATCACAGTCACAAGTAAGTGACCATCCCACAGACAGTTTAAAATTCTGTGAAAAATGCACAGCGCTAACGACATTGCATACCATGATAAAGAATCAAGGATGGACATCATTGAAAGCAAAAATGGGAAGAGAAAAGTTCACACACATAATAAATACATCACACTAGGGTAAAAGGCTACTGGAAGCTACAGCGACTTGCAAAGGTTCTCTAGACTGATACTGTGGTAAACACCAAGCCCCAGCCAACATGCTGACTGTGGCTGCAAATCTCGTATACTTATCTGGATCTACAGATCCCCTTCTAGACCCTGGCCGTGATCCTTCTGTCGACCCGTCCCTGGACCCAGTACAGGAATCTGAGTCTTAGAAATAAATATGAGGTATGAATGCGCCTATCTCTTCAAGTGCAACCTGACAATGACCTGTCTGTTCAAGATTTAATTTTTAAAAAAAAGAGAGAGAGAGAGAGAAAGAAAGAAAGAAAGAAAAAGAAAGAAAGAAAGAAAGAAAGAAAGAAAGAAAGAAAGAAAGAAAGAAAGAAAGAAAGAACCGACCATCGTCATTGCGTGAGCCATCTGGATCCATGTACAAAATAATCCAAACAGAAATGAGATGAGCTACATGGCATCAGGGATTCTTGGCCTCTTGCTTTACCCAAAATGATATTCATAATATGGGCATTCATGCTGTCACTGTTTTGAGATATTTGCCAGGAAAAACAAGGTAGGATATGACATGTAATATCGACAAAGAGAGAGAGAGCAAACATCTTGGCTAATGCTGGAAAAATCAATGAAATAAAACGGTTTTACTCGTCGTTCCCTGCTCAGTCATCAAGCAGAATAATTATGTTGTTCCGAAAAATTAACAAATCATTCATTGGCCTGTACAGGATATATATATATATAAACACACAATGTCCTCTCACATGGAAACTTCAAGGGGCATGCATTTTGTTCATTACCCTATGTAATACTCCTTAGGGCGACATAATTTTCGCCAGCACAAAGGACAACATATGAAGCTTTATTAAAAACATCCAGAACAATGAAACAATTACATGCCTTTTCCACTATTTTGTTGTTGTTGTTGTTAATGTCATACAGGAGTGAGCAAATAATAATGATAATTATTATTATTATCAAATAATAATTAAAGCCATCCCTCTTAAAGCATAGGGTATTACAATGGAGATTGTAATTCCATGTTGACATGATGTTCAAGTGAATATAAATTACGGCAAATTATATTGAAAGCAGAAGACATAGATATACAGGGAAAAACACGATTATTATTATTTCGTAAGTTTGCAGGCGTTTTCAGGGGTGCAGACCAAGTTCATGCTTGCTTTGTACGGATGTGAGGCTTGTCAATAAGAATTCGTAACTGCACATAGCTGTTGGAGTGATGAAACCTCATATTTATAATCCCTAATTTCTATGGATGTTTGGTTTAATGTCTTCTCCAGTCCTTCTTGATGCTTCAGACTGTGTCAACAGCAGGAAATATTATAAATAATGACAATTATGAAATAAATACTTACTGAACAAAACTACTCTCCCAAAACATAACAAACATAACAAACAATAACAGGCAAAAAAAAAAAAAAACAATAACAAGCACAAAAAAAAAAAAACAGGCAAAACAAACAAACAAACAAACACAAACACAGCAACACTAAGAACTAAAATCCTGCATCTGCCACTTTGATCTCTTGGAAGGATTTTCTTTTTTTGTCTCTCCAGTAAAATTTTCCTTTCTGGGAGTATGATGTTCCATCACTCCACCAGCGATATGAAACAAGGAGCTTAACAAGTAATAGAGCATATAATTTACTGTTGCTGTAGGATGTAACCAAATCAATATCACGTACAAAGCAACCACAGAAATGAAATCATTTATCCTGATATGAAGTATTTGTTTTAAAAAATTCTTTGTTTCTCGACAGTTAATAATGGTTTGTCATGAATTATCTGCGGATGTCTACGATAGTCACTTTAGTCTTAAAACAAGAAAGGAATTTACTACACTAAGATGACTTAAACAAGTTTATATCTTTATGGTATGAATGAGTGTCAGCGAAAGATCAATCGGCGTGAGCAGTAGCGGGCCAGGAGGTTTTTGTTTGAAATAGTGTTGATTTTTCAGTTTGAGCCCGAGAGGAATAACAGCAAAGCCGAGCCGCATGAACCCATCCCTTCCTCATGTAATCCAGCGGCCGTCACTGGCTGTGACCCTCGGACCAAATCTGTTATATGTTAAAGCGGG
>JBCAUA010168324.1:0-21910 GCA_038406235.1 Peronia verruculata | reverse complement strand
TTATGTTATTGCACTTGTTTGTTTTCAGGCATATTTCGTGTGTGGCTGCTAAACATGTTAGTTCTGTAAAGCGCTTCAAGCCCTACGGGGGTGAGGCGCTATATAAATGCCCTTTATTATTATTATTATTATTATGTTTCAAATATGAAGAGAAAAGGTGATCTTTTGTTTTGTTCTTCACAAATGCTTACTGTATAAGGGAACATTGTTTTGCAGATTATCTGCCCCTCCCAAAAGATGAATTTATGTAAAGGGAGATCATTTTGACACGCCCTACTACTTCCCTTTACCTGATAAATGAGGTTGAGCAAAAAGCATAAAGAGGAAAAAATGTTTGATTCTTGCCATTCGAAGTACTGATCGCCAAAAATTTTGAAAGATTATAGCAATAAGAAGAAAACATTCTCTCTATATCATAATTTAAAAAAAATTTTACAGTGTATGTTTCAAGCGAAGAGCGCAAAGGGGATTTTTTCCCTCTTTCCACTACCTGTTCCATTCCTCTTTTGTCTGGTAAAGGGAAGTAATAAGACTGAACACAATGATCTACCATTATGTCTTGTACTTGTCAAAGGGAAGTAATTTGTTTTAGGATGAAAATGGCTTCCTGCAAAAGCTCAAAAAAATAATCAGGTATTTATTTCTGAAGTCATTATCAGGTATTTTTTGTCTTTGAAGTAGGATTTATATCCATCCTCTGATAATCCACAGAGTTTTGCAAAATGGCCAATTTATTTATTACCATTGCTTTTATAATTATTACCATTGCCTGTCATCCTCTTTCATTAATTTTTAATATATATTATTTAAAGAGCCACCAGAAAGCTAAATTGTTTTGTCTGCAAACATTTGTGTTGCGTGTCAAATAAGTAATCAAGTTCATATGAATAAAATAAAACATAGTAACGTCAGAATATTGACTTTTAACAGCACTTAGTGGCATGGAACAGCTTGTTCCTCACATTTGTGGTGAAGATGTGGCAGAAATCTTCAAGATTGAGTTGACACCTGGGGTAGTGTTAACTTCACCTAATGACCTTGTGTCTGGATCATCCAGTGTTTATGATGAAGAACTGGACTTCTCAAGTAAGTTTAATGATTTTGATTTATTTTCTCTTACTAATTCTTATTTCATCCATGCAACTAGTAGAGGAACATTGGCTTAGCACAGCAGAAATAAGATCTAGCTTTAAATAAAATAATGGAGAGGATTTATGTCAGAAACACACTATATCCCATGGTTGAATTATCATACATTTAAAAAAGAGAAACAATATCTTTTTTTATTGGCATACTGAAAATTAAATTTGTGTACATGATGCTCAAATCTCAAAGAAAAAGTGTCAACTTTAGTTCTTGTTAGAAGAATGAACCTGTGTTACATAAATAGTTTCCTCCTCAATATGCTTAGAAGTAAATGCTGTCCTTTTCATTCACAGATGAATTCTGTTATGAGGTCTATGAAAACATCAGGCAATCCGAAATTGGGAATATATTATGGTCCTACCTCAAACCAATCATGAGAGGCAAGATTTTGTATACCCCAGACAATGAAGTGACAAGAGCTGTCCTTAAGAAGGTGCATATTATATAATTTAACTTTTCATTGGTGAACCATAATATTTTGTATATTATACTCTTTAATTGGGGTAATGTGTAAATAGTTTAGTTTTAACAATAATATAGTTTTAGATTTGTGCTGAGGTTTTTGCTGTGATGTTTTTGTAACCACATAGGTGAACTGTCACCTGTATTCTAAACAAACTATTTTTTGTTTATTCATCCAGTATTTTTAAGGCTCATAGCAGGGTATTAATGAATGGGAGATCATTTCGCAGATTATCTGCCCTTTCCAAGAGAGGGATTTGTGTAAAGGGGGATAATTTTGACCAAACTTTTACTTCCCTTTGCCAGACAAAACAGGTGTTGAGCTAACAGTGTAAAGAGAAAAAAATCCTTTTACTGCTTGCCATTCGAAAGACTGATTGCCAAAAAATTTGATATAATTATAACAATAAGAAGAAAAGCATTTACTTTACATCATAATTTTAAAAAAAACTTTTCCTGGGGTATGTCTTAAGCAAAGGGCGCAAAAGTGATTTTTTTCCCTCTTTACACTGCTTGTTCAATCCCTCTTTTGTCTGATAAAGGGAAGTAATAGGACTGAGCACAACGATCTCCTATTATAACCAAAAATGGCACATGCTGATCTTTATACTAATTCATTTTTCAAAAACTTCTTCGATATCATTCTATGTCAGCTGTAAATGATTCAATATATGGAGAGGTAGCACAATTGAATATTTCAAAAGAAACTGGGGCATTAGGGGACATTATTATATGGAAATAAAACAGAAAACTCAATAAAAAAAAAATACAAAACTCAATTTAAAAAAAATACAGTCCTTAGAACCATAATGGGTAATTTTATCTGTGGATAAATCCTGCATTTCAGGGGCATCACTACTGCTGTCGAAATTGAAGCTGTAATGACATTTGTACTAATTGTTTAATATGTGTATATCAAATTTATATGAAATTTATTTATAGTCTTTGGATTTGAAGATTTGACCAACATGTTTTTTCTAGGCCTGAGTTATGTGACATATTTGTCCTAAAATTGTAATAAACTTATCACTTTTTGCCAGGCTAACAGCTTCTTTGAGTTATTAGAGGAAGTGAAAAATGTTTCTACAATCTGGGCTAAGGAAACTCCTAACTTGATGGCAATGGCAGATGCTGCATCTGGAGCAGAAGACCTGAGGGTGTGTGATTTTCATTTCCCAGATTATTATGAATGCTTTGATTATCAAAGGCAGAGAAACTTTCTTCAGTGTGTCATTCCACCATGCAGAACTGGGGCCATCTATGCAAACCCGAGGTCAATGTGCGAACCTTTGCCAAGCCAGAAGAATGAATTGATTAAATTTGACAAGATGCTGAACTTCTAAATATATTCTGTCAAGACCCATTGATGTTTCTAGTTTTATTGGTGAAGTATCATCTGTTGGAAAGATATATCCATGGTATTTCTAGAAAAGGTTTTCGGCTTCTGTCATTGAGTGATTTTTTTCCAAACATGTTTACAATGAAAGAATCAATCCTATTAAATTTATTAATAAAATCGTCATTATATTTCATTTTTTTGCTGTTTCCAAAACAAAAAAAAAAACTTGTCATGTGTCCTCAAGCAAATGAAAAATACCAAAATATTTTCTACATCTGCCAAGGGCATATCATAGAGTATAGTCAGGTTTTTTAGATAACATGATAAATATTTGTTATCTGGATCTTATCAGGCTGAAGATGTATCCTTCCAAATGATTGCCCCTTTTCACTTTTTGTCTCTTGTGATTCATGGTGCTTCTGTGTCAGTATCATCAGAAAAAATATCTATTCCACAGCTGGCATTGGAGAATGATTTCATACAGGGTTTGCTTGAGGCAGCAACTGGTATTCAACCATCTCAACTGATTTCAGGCCTAGAAGCCCTTCAGGCCAATAACTTTGACCGGAAGCAGCTGAATGCTTTACAAACTGCTGCCGAGATTGTCGCTAATTACACATCCTGCATTACCACTGACAGATTTGTGCCTGTTGCCTCAGAATCGGAGTTAGAGAAAACAGCTTTTAATCTAAATCAGAATAAGACATTCTTTGCAGGTATGCAAGTAGTCATTTGAATTTGTTTATATGTTTAATCTTAATACCATCTTCAGTTTTGACATGACTGCTAAGTCATCCATTTGAATTCCCATCAAAAGGGCTTATGTGAAATTTAAATCAAAAAGCAATCAGGTGATGAAACAAAACAACCACTAGGGTAAGATAATCTTTTGTCTACTCTGGACATTATGAGAAATATGAAAAATGAAAGACTGTGCAGTGATGAATGTCATCACTGTTATTCAAATGGGGACATCCCTCATTGATTAATGGAGTGAAATAGTAAATGCAAAAATTCCTTTCTCTGTTCGAGGATAAGGTGAATCTTATGACTGCTCAAAAAGAGTATAAAGGTTTTCTTGTTATCGCTCATAATAAGTAGAGAAAGGGTCTTTCCCAAGAATGATAGATCATACTGTGAATTGATATGGTTAGCTTAATTTGAACACTACTTCTGATATGAGTTTGAAGAGCATAGTCAGTGAAAATGTGTTTTTTTTTCTTAATCTATGAGAGTTGCATTCCTCTGTTTTTTTCACAAGTAATGTAAAAAATAAAATAAATACAACAAAAACACACACACACACACACACACAAAAAAAATCAAGATCAAAATAAAAAAATGACATCTGTGAAAAAATTACAAGAATAGAAAAGCAAATTGAGACATCTTCACTTGTAACCTGAATGTATTATTGAACCTTTCAAATTATTCAATAAATTTGTAATTTATCTTTTACATGTTATTTCTCTGAGTTTCTGTGTAATATGCAATATTGCAGGAATTGTATTCCTCCATACTGAAGAAAATGACAGTCCTTCGAATGCCAGCAGCCGTAGAAAGAGACAAGCAAGTGGTGAAGTCACAATACCAAAACATATTGCATACAAGATTAGAATGGATGTGGATAATGTCATGGATACAAACAGACTCAAATCACCGTGAGACAATTTGTTTTACAAGTCATTACTATGAAATTTCTAGTAATCATCTACAGGACATTGAAATTATTTTATGTGGGATGTTAATGTTAAACAGCACTGAAAAATGTGAGTGTGAGAAATGGAAACTTCTTTTGAAACTAAAATTTTCTTCAAATGTATTTCACTTTTCAAATCAAAGAAAAACTGTCACGTAAGTATACATTAATTAGAGAGAAAGAGACAAATACTTACCTCTTTATGACATATTAAAGATGGATGTATAAACTTTACTAACAGGTTACAGTTTGCTAGCACCCTAGTTCGAAAGTTGCAGTCATCTTCTGTTTGGCTACATGTACCATCTTCATCTTAAAGTTGTTTTGCTACATTCCTCAAAAATATAAATAACTTGAGAAAAAGTTAATCAGCAAATGAAAACACACACACACATGCACATAAGCACATGCATACATGCATGTACACATGCACACACACACACATACACACATATATCAGATGGCCAGCATTTTGAACAAACCTCTAGGTATCTAGGATAAGTAGCTTTTTCTCAATATTTGTGAATGTTGATAAAGATTATTGCATTTAAAAATTCATTGTGCTGCTACTTGTGCAAGATCTAACTTGATTGTGAGAGTAATGCTTTAAGCATAGATTTCTTATTACTTGAGAATATCAGAGTGAAATTGTAATAAAGAAAGAAAACAAAAAACAGTAATAGTGACAAAACTAAACAAGAAAATATTACGTGTTTATTATATTTTTATTTGTGTTTCCTTTTATTTATAATTGGCATCAAATCCTCTCTATTTGATCAATGAAGAAATGTAAATCACATCATCATTCGTATTCCAAAATATGAACTGAGGAGATTCTTAAGCACAGAAATAAAATCAATGTTATGGGAGCATTCTATGTGCCATAATATTAATACTGGTTACACTTAGCATTTTCAAAACATTTCACAGCTACACCAAGAGTATTGTGTCCCCTGATAAATTATACAGAATCATTCAAACATGAATCACAATTTTGTCAATTTTTGCTTTTACTTTAGGTTGTGGAAGATGTCAGCTGAGGATAATTTTATTGAGGACATGCGTTATCTACGAGGCTTTATTTTCTTGCAAGACATGATTGACAATGCCATTATTGACCTTCACAAAGATGAAATATATTCAACACCTGGTTTCAACATCAGGCAGATGCCCTTCCCATGTCATCATATGGACAAGTAAGAAAACTTTTAATTTGCTTAAGTTTTACCTTAATGACCATATTAAATTATTGAAAATATTGTTCGGCAAAAGAAGGAAATTAATGGCTAAAAAAATATTACAATCATTTTGTTCAAATGAAACATTTTGGCACCACTGCACTGTATTGGCACCATACATCATGGATAGATGGGGCTTATCAGTTTCTTTGTCATAGAAGTGGAAAATGATATACCATATGTGACAAATGATTATTGTGTTTAACTCTTCAGGAAATCTTACAGATGAAGAATATACCAATATAGGAGTACTCAGCAGTCCACTCCCAAATGTAAACACAAAGGCATCAATATTCTGTCCCGAAGTGATAATTTACTGACATCAGTGTTGTCAGGAAGCTCATGAATAATGAAAAAAGAAAAGGCCATTTATACATCCTCACACATCTTGTCTGGTACAAGCTTCTATACTAAAAAGATTGAATATTGATAATAATGACTCGGAGAAATACTCACGGAATGGTTTGTTATTGCACATTTGTTTTAAATTAAGTTTCCATATTTGATCTATACATAGACAAAAATGAATTACAATATATGGTGGTATACTTATCAAACATAGGATCCAACTAACGATTAGAAGCTTATGTTTCAAATCTTTTTTCTTCAGCTTTGTTTTCTTGCTTGGTGCATATCTTGTTCCTGTTATGATGACCTTCACATTCATGGCTGCCCTAGGTGTGGCCACTCACAATCTGGTTAGTGACAGAGAGAGTGGGCAAGATGAGGTAATCACACACTTTGCACTCTTTATTTTAGCTTTTGACCTTAGAAAGTTGTTGGCAAATAGTGATTTTGATTTTTTCATAAAATGATAAGCTTTAATCTTGCATGGAACAATTTTTTTGTTAACAAATACAGTGTAAGATCACACCAGCTCCAATATTTAGAGATATTATATTTTGCAATGTTAGAGAGATGTTGCATATTTTGGAACCTTATCACTTTTAATACATAATTAAACATAATATTGAAAGATGAGGCTTAAGAATAAGGTTTAAAGAAATTTGAACCAGACCATTTTGAAAAAACTTCTCACTATCGAGGATATAGTTATGCAACAAGCAATGACATATGGAAACTGTTTTATGAGTTTTATTAGCTGAGATGAACTTTTTATGCTTTCATTAACTCTAGCTTCCACTATATTGGCAAGTCATTCTGTAAGAAAATCCCTGGCAGTTTTTTAGCTTTGATTGTTGAAGTGTAGTTAATATGAATACCAATGAGTTGGTGAACCTTTTCAACTAATTTTTGTAATGATTGAGTATTGACCTTCAAAAAAAAAATAAAAAAAAATTAACAAGTGAAGCTTGTTTTTGACTATATGTAACATCTTCCTGTGGTACACAATCACTGTTTTACCTCAAATCTTGATTCTGAGAAATTATGAAGTAAGTTATAAATTACGTTCATAAGATTGCAAATAAATGTTTTCCTAATATTCAACTATTTATTTAATGGATATGATATAAAGAACTGAACACTGTTCTCTCTCAAATAATAATGAGCATGTTTATTATGTCTTCAGTCACTGATTTGATTGATGATTCAAGATGAAATAGTATCTCCATAGAGACATTTGTTAGTTCTCAGTACAACTGTTTATGATTTATTGTATCATTTTTTTTCTTATAGAATCTTCACGTGATGGGTATGATTAAAGGTCTTAACTTCATCGCCTGGCTGGCAAGCACCATGCTGATCATGACAGTGGTGTGTCTAATTTTGGCGGTCATGATCAAGTACACAGATATCTTTATCTACAGCAACCTGTTGATCATTTTCCTTTTGTTTGTGGACTTCTGCTTCAGTTCAGTAATGCTGCTGTAAGTCTTTCTCTGGATCATTCATTATTCATAAAAATTAAACATGAATATATTATATTTGTTACTCATCAAAAAGTATTGTCAAGTTAGTCAGAGTTTTATTTCCTTACCAGCTGGGGTGAATCAGAATAACATTTTATAGTTATTTGGATTTAATTGGTCTGCTGAATTGAACAGAGTATAGGTTTACATTTCATCACCAAGTCACTTCTTTTTTCACATCAGGGAAATTTTATTTCCTTGAACTGCAGCACTGAATGATGTCAAAAAAGATGTCCTGTCCTATTTCAGTGTGATAAATACTTGTAATATTAAGTGCTGATTTTTTTTTTTTTTTTTTCAGATACCTTGTGTCAGCATTCTTTGACAGAACAACCATGGCTATCCTCTTTGTACTAATGGTGTATCTGATTTCCTATCTACCATATATCCTACTGGTTAGTCTGGAGGTTACAATGAAGATCTGGCACAAAAATATTGCTGTAAGTTGAAATCAACAAATTCGGTTTTGCGTCCATCATGAGTTTTTACTTTTGAAGCAGTCTTTTATAAGAGACAGATCATTTCAAGCTATATTGAAGTTTTCAGTATAGGTGATCACTGGTGCTTAAACAAAAGATGATATTTTGGGTATGCTGAAGATGGTTTAATTGCTTACTTATATATGACTAAAATAAAAGTATTAAACTGATGTCCTTGTGTAGAAGAATTTTTCCTTTTTTTTTTTTTTATATATAATTCATATTTTTATGCTGCAAAATTACTTAATTTGAATTATTTTTTTGTGCTTTATCTCAGTGTCTTTCTTCTACCACGGCATTCTGTTTTGCGACTCTGAAGCTTGCCTATTTTGAAGAAAGTGGTGTTGGAGTTCAGTGGAACAACATGCATGATGAAAATGAAGACGATGTCAGTGTATCATGGTTGTGCATCATGATGTTGATTGATAGTGCAGTCTATTTTGTGATTGGGTGGTATGTGCGTCATGTTAAACCAGGTAAATTTAGAGGCTCTTTTTGTTCACTTTTTATTAATGTGTGATGTAATTGAATTAGATTTGTTCTTAAATAGTTAAGATTGTAATCAAGACAACAGTTCACCATAGGCCAGAATTGAAAGCACACCCATACTTATAAAGTAGCCAGGGTAAGCAGACCCTTCAACATTAGAATTTGTTAGGCCAGATTTTCTGGGCTATTGAGCTTGATCATTCTCAAGCAAAAATGCAACATTTGGTGCTGTATTTCCTTTTTGTTAGCCATTTTCTGTTATGTTGTGACTAAATTTATTGTAACTGATTTAATGCTGGCTTTGAGAATAGCGGAAGCAAAAAAACCCAAGGAATTCTAAAGAGACATATCACATTCACAAATAACCAGTCTGTTACATTTATTAATACATGTTTTTAATTAATAGCCTATTGTAATATGTATTATTCTGTAGGCTATTTAGAACATGTATTATCTTACTAAATTTGTCCTTGTGATGGTGAGCATGTATTGAAACAACTCATATTTACCAATGGTCGTCCTTTTTATTTATTTTTTCCTTATTATTCTTTATTAGGAAAATACGGCATTTCCCAGCCATGGTATTTTCCCCTCAAACCTTCATTCTGGCTGAGCTGTCTCTATACACCACAGGATGTAAACTTGTCCCCCGAGTCAAGAAGCACTTCCTCAAGTAAGTCCTCAGATTTTACAAAAACTTACTGGTTATAAAATACCAAAGAATTGCTTGAGAAATCACAAACTGGATAAATGAAACAGAGTATAAGGAGAAAACCATACCCTATTTCCTGAATACACAATACAATGAATTATCTGTAGAAAGGAAAAATATTTTGAATGTTTGCTATTAATAAGTACCTTTATATTCTTTTGCAGGGAATTTATTTGAAAATCCACCTGAAGGTTACAGTGTAGGCATTGCTGTGAAAAATCTGTGTAAAACTTATGACAAAAAGACAAAAGCTGTGCAAAACCTGACAGTAAACTTTTACAGCAATCAGCTCACAACTCTTCTTGGACATAACGGAGCAGCCAAAACTACAACTTTGTAAGTTTCTCTTTGTCTTGCTTGTTTTCCTTCAACTTTCATTGATCTTTGTAATTTGGTATATTGATCTATGGTATGAGATATAAATTTGAATTTCCTGAGAAACCAATTAGTTATGAAAATCATTTTTCAGCGATTTTTAACAAAATCTTGATTCATGTTCTTTTTCATTCACACTGCAGACAGCAATCAGGACAATAATAGTCAAGAGAGTTCATTTTTTCAAACAATTCATGGATCACATATCATTGCAATGAAATTTTAAAAATTTAAACTGATCAAATTTCATTATGCAGCACTTTCCTATTAAATAAAAACTTATAATATTAAGAGATGAATTTGATACATTGAAATATAAAACATGACACTGATAATTTGTGAGGGTTGTTTGGTATTTAGGTTTTTAGAGTAATCATTTGCTCTTGGTCTTTTGTTTGTCCCCTATTATGAAGTATTCTTGATTGCTATACACCTTCACTGTAACAAAATAAATATTTTGCTCCTGAGTTCTTGAAATCAGTTGGACATTATAGAAGTCAAATGCAAGGAGGACTTCATATTCAGTGGTAATGAGAAATGTACTTTTTTTTAAAGACGCATGCATTTTTTACTTATATTCTTCATCACTGATGCAAAATTTAGCGTGGTTAGAACATTTTCTTGATGCTGTATGGCAAGAGCAATCACTCTGATTGCCTTGTATGTCCAAAAAGACTTGGAGATATTTACCTTTTCTTTTGCATGCTTTGTGAACAATGGGGAGAAAATTCTTATAATCATTACAAAGTGCATTCATAATTGGTTAGTAGGTCAGTATAAGGAGAAAAAGGACAGCAACCCATCAAATTTATTTCAAAAATACCTTGAAAGTATCAATCTGTTATATAAATATCTGTAGACTTTTTCTGGTATGTTATGTGTATTTATTGTGTTTTTATGAACTTAATCCCCCAATTGCAGGAAAATGCTGTGTGGTATACTGGAACCAACTTCTGGCCAAATATATATCAATGGAAGAGGATCAGCTTGCTGTAAAGAAAATATTGGAGTCTGTCCTCAACAAAATGCATTATTTTACTAGTGAGTATGGAAGCTGAAGCTTTAATTTTTAATCCCATTTAAGAGTTTATGGATTCTGAACATCATGCACCAGGCGAAATATTGTGTTTTATGTAATTTGTTGTGAAAGAATATCTATGTTGGATATGGATATATATACATGTTTGTCATTTACATTGAATCATTTTGATCTAAACTGCGATTTCTTTTGTCTTCATTCCTTTATTAAATAACAAAAATTATTTGAGATCTTGTCAAATTGATTTCTGTTGTAAATAAATGTTTCACTTGGAAGCACTCTGTGCTGGACATATATTTCAGCCTTTAGCATAATGCTATATGTTAACTTTATATGATGTTATTTATATTTCGGTACATGTCCACTTATAATCAACAACTGATACTGTTATTTTACAGTATGACAGTCCATGAACACATGAAATTCTATGCTGGTATTAAAGGTGCCAAAAATGATGTGGAGATACTGTCTGAGGCCAACAAGTAAGACTGACAATATATTCCCCTTCAACTATGAAATTTTTGGTTGTTCAATAGAAGTTTGTTCATTATTATTGTCTATATACCGCTCATGTGATTTTAAAGTAGGAAAAATTGAATTGATTAGCAATGATGAACTGTTTAAGAAGAATAGCTTTCTTTCTATGGTACACTCAATTTTATTGTGTGATAAATTTTTAAATTAAAAAAAAAAAAAATCTTATCAGGTTAAGTTTTCCTTTCATCCAATGGACCTAGTTAGACTGATAGGAAAGACTGTTGAAATGTCATGATCATATCCATAGTATATTTTTTGGGATGATAACTCAGTCTAAGGCTATATATGTTGTTTTTGTTTGCAAGAATTAGATCTATATATCTGTTATTGAAATCAAATCCATTTAGAATGGTATGTTCTGTTGCATTTCAAAACTTCTAGTAAATTCATTTTCTTCTTGCCATCATTTTCTGCCTGCAGGTTGCTGAGAGATGTTGATCTCTGGCATGTAAAAGACTCTCCAGTAAAAGATCTTTCATATGGAATGAAGAGGCGTCTTTGTGTAGCACTGGCATTTGTTGGAGGCTCAAAAATCATTGTTTTGGATGAGCCAACAAGTGGAATTGACCCGCATGCTCGCAAGAACATCTGGAATCTGATAACCAGGAATAAACCAGGTAGGTCCTCAGTTCTTTACCAAATTATGTTCCATTGAAAGGTAGTAAATTTATTAGTACTTTGAATGTGCTAGAGAATTTGGAAATATTGAAAAGTGTAATAAGTACCTTTAATAAGTGTTAATGATGAAATTGTGTTTTTCAGGCCGTACCATCCTATTGTCCACTCATCACCTTGATGAGGCTGACATTCTCAGTGATAGGATTGCCATTATGCATCAAGGAAAGCTTCTGTGTTGTGGATCACCAGCATTTCTGAAAAGAGCAATAGGAGGAGGATATCAGCTCACGGTTGTGAAAAATGCAGACTTCGAGGTAAATTTGCTCCTATAATTATGTTGGAATAACAGAAAAAATAGTTGTGTACTTGGAATGTATATGTGATAGAAGAGATTAGATAAAATAAAATGAGATAGACTTCATCTGTTTGTAAAGAAAATTCCATTCACAGTTGATGAGATGCATAGACATAATACGGTATAAGTTTGATTTTTCAACCTCCTATGGGGAAGTTATTTTGGTAATAGACATTCACACCCATATACATATAGACATAATATCATGAAAGGCATCAGAACAACCCAAACAAGAAAAACTGGCAACGTGATGAATGTATTGCTGATGGCAGGAATACATTTCTCTAATGCTGTAAATTTAATCTAGAGATGAGAAATATTACAAATACTAGTTAGGCATTTGCAAAATATAGACAATTGCTACATCAGCATTTTGTTGAAGAATCATCCTGGATTCAAATTACATTTTATACCCAATGCAGGATCATGGGACTTACACTTGAACATTACAAACATATAATCAATTTCAATATGGCTGAAAACTGCTCCCTAATTTGGAGAGTGAAGTTGAATGTGAAGGTGACTAGAACATTTAGCCACATAGAACTTGTCAAAATAATTTGGGCAGTAAGTAGTTTTCAGGGAAAATTTCATTCAACAACTTCATCTTTTTTTTTTTTTAAATTGTCTTATGAATAAAAACTAGAGAGTGTGCCCTTTCTTTCTACAGGGCCATGGTAGAGAAAGCCAGGAAGTTGCTGATCTACGTGAGTAATTACTGTGATTCCTTTTTTTCCTCCTTTGAAGACTCTATATATGTTTATACAAAGATGAGAATATTTAAAATCCAGATTTTTATTTGATTCCCTGATTCATCAAATTTGATTCATCTGGTTGAACATACTTTGGCACCAAATAATCATCCAAAAATTTTTAAATAGTTGTGTCTATTAACTTGTTTATATCAGAGCCAAAATATCAGGAAACACAATCACAAGTGTTTTTTTTTTTTTCTTCTTCACAGAAGTTGCATGAATTTCTGTTTCCTGTAGGAATTTTTTACAAAAAGATGTACAAAAACAAAAAAAAATGCCCCTTTCACTTTTTGAATGAAATCTTATGCACCTGTCATCTGAATTTTCAATAGGATCAAATAATGCCAATGCATCAATTCTGAGCTACATACAGAGCTTATGTCCTGAAACAACTCTAGTGGAACAAGTTGGAACAGACCTGACATTCAACATTCCAAAAGATCCTGCCACCATGAGAATTCCGTTCCACCAGTTTTTCAGACAGCTAGACCAGTTCTCAGATCAGCTTGGTATAGACAGTTATGGACTTTCTGATACTACACTGGAAGAGGTATTATGTGTCATTGTTCTCTCTCCGTTTTGTTTCCTAAGCAGCGTGGATTTATGTTTTTGACTCCTTGTTTTTCAATTATTAAATTGCATTGTCAAAAATGAAAAAAAAAAAAAAATACTTGCTTATGAAAAAAGTGTTGAGACTGAGACCAATGAAATCCCTGACAGTCAATTCTCTTTCAATCTTTTTGTTTAGGCAGATTTTCAAAGAAGGCAAAAATTATAATCTTGTCTTTATTATGGAATCATATATGCTATAACAAATTCTGGCAGATAATACTCGTATGTGTTTTGTTTAAATGTCATATGTGTCAATAATATATGTCATGAATTGTGAATTTCATGAGTGAATAAAAGTTTTATTGAAATTTATTTTTCAATAACCCTACATTGTGCCAACTAAAATAAAATTCCTTAGAAGTAGAATAAATGGAGACTTCCGTTAATTTCAGGTCTTTCTGAAGCTGACCCATGATGCTGATGATGCTAGTGATTTAGGTGTCATAAATCCAGTTGTCACCTCAAGAGACAGGACAGCAGCAATGAACTTTGATGACCCTGAAAAATTACAACCTGGTAAGCTTTAGTGAATTTTTCTATGAATAACACTTCTTTTATGGTAATTATCTACTTTCTTGAATATCATATTAACAACTGGCTATGAAAACTTATTTATCTACCAAAGTGTTTTCAAATTATTCTGTTAATTTGCTCTGCCAAATTTAAAACTTAGTTGCCTCACTGTCTTGTAACCCAGTATCCAGAACTGCCACTGACCATGTTTTAGGACATGTGATGTCCTACAAATTAAGTTTCATGGTTGGGAAACTCCCTGTTCAACAGAACTGGCTTGTCTGAACATAAATTGCAAAAATCTAGGACGTTTTTGTTTTACTGCTTTTTAAAAAATCTTTTTTTGTACCTTCCTTGAAATGGGAATGACATAAACTTTAATGCAGTTATGATTTTTGTCCTGTAAATGCAAGGCCAAAAATTCATTTCTTGATGTACATGAATGTCTCAACTTTTGAAGTCTAAATGCATACTGAATATCTTACTTTCAAACTGATTCAAAGATGGTCAATGTTTTCTCTCACATTTACATGAACGTCACTTATTTTTTGTAAGGCTTTCTGGTATTTGGAAGTCCATTTTATTTTCTTGGCTATTTTTGAAGTTCTCTTTTAGAATGCTGTAGATTGGAAAGGGAATCCTAATCTTAATTAGTGTCTGTCTTTCTAATCCCATTGGATGTCAATAAGCAGTTGGAATCAATAGGTTTTACAGGTTAAATAGTGGTTTTCTGGAGGAGAGCCTGAAACGTTAGTACTAAGGGAAAAAAAAATCAATAGTCGACCATCACCATGAATTGGAGAAAGGTGGAAGCAGTGAGAAATGGCAATGATTAAAACACTATGATTACTGGCCCTTTACATGTAAACTGTTCTTCCTTTTTCCCATATTTCATTTATTCAGAGGCCAAGGCAGTAAGTGGAAAGACAGTGAAGCACGGAACATTGATAAGTAATTGTAATGCATGGGACTCAAAGGCAGTTGAAGTCTTCTTTAAGAAATGGGCGAATTGAAATTCATGCAAACAACATTCAAGAGAAGATGAATATGTCATTTTGGAATAGACAGTGGGGAGATTGTGGAAAGTACAGTGAACATAGTGACTATACATGAAAAAAGACTTTTCTGCTTGAAACAAATGGTGCAGATTCAAAAGGAGAAAAAGTCAAATTTCATAGTATTTTTTTCTTCTGGTGATGACACTGACTCATCTATTCATAATTTCTTTTTTCCAGGGAAATAAAGTATATTTTATAACATTAATTACAACTGCCAAACAGACACTCATATTTCACAGTATGTTGGTTTCTTTTTTGTGTATTTGCATGTATTTACTAGTGTTGCAATTCTGTTTCACATTCCTATATGTGTTACACATTGTAATTGTATTTTATAGTAAGCATTAGAGACTTGCAGTGAGTTGAAATGATGATTGTTATTTTAATACAGTTTACAATTTGAGAGTGAAAACGTCCATAATGACACAATAGTGAAACACATTTAATGACGAGATCAAGTCATATTAACTGTGTTTGGTCAAATTGACTTTTATTTCATGAACATGACAGTTCATGTTTTAGTTCTTTCTGAGGAAGAAATTTGCTTCAAATTGGTTATATGAGTCCACTGGTTTTTTATTTTTGGGCATGTTTGTAACATTCTGCAGGAAAACCTGATAAAATATATAGAAAAGTGAAAAAATATTTGATATCTTTGCAAATTTGAAAATGGCATAATTTACAATCAGCTTTAAATCTGTTGTCTTTGCATTTTAATCGCATTATAGCACAATTATATCTAAAATTGGTATATTTATGTGTCTCATTTACCTTCTTTGAACTTCATTTCATATTTCATGTGCTTTATGGAGGTAAAAAAATGTGAATTGGAAGACACATACAAACTGTTATTGTCTAGTGGCAAACTAGCATGGGAAATCTGTCAGTCATTGTTTCAGTCATGCAATCCATGTGTCATCCTGCTTTCCTATTTTCTCTCTGAATTATGTGATAAAAAGCTGAAAGTGGCCATATCTAGCAAATCAAGCTCTAGTATTTTTTTATAATATGTGTTGAGTGAGACAATAATAGCTTGCATAGGTCTAGATATGAAAAGTGTTTCTCATTAGTATAAAAGAAAGAAAGAAATCTAGGGAAATGGTGATCAATACAATCATAATATAAAAAAACAACGTGATTGTAGGTGTCGACAGGCAAAGAATGATAGAGTGACATCCTGAGTCCAGAATGCAAACTTTTATTCATCCATCCTCTCAGCTGATTCAAATGTACAAAATGCACCTGAACACAGTAATTTAGCAGGTCTGTCTTAATTGTGGCTCGTAACGAAACCCTTTGGTAAATTCGCCCACTGCAGACTCTCTCGTCCCTCTCCACTGATTCACCAACGACCATCGCTCTAACGTCAGCCCCACATGTGTGTCATACTCCGCATTGCCACATTGTCATTCAATAGTGTCAAAATAAATCCACATTAATGAGCAATTTAAACATTCAAATTTTACATGAAAATGCATCACAATTTTAGCCAATCTGTGAACAGCTGAACTATGGCGTTGTTATATGGAAATACATTTAGGATCTTTAGTTTATTTTGAAGTTTTTTGGTACATTGTAAAAGTCACACTCATTCATAGTAAATGGCAGGTGTGCCAAAAATTTTTGCACAAACAAGGTAGATTGACCGACTCTTTCTTTATAAGATGAAAAAAAAAAAAAAAGATAGCTTAATGCCTGTGCAATTTATTATTATATTTAAATGTAAACCAATTTTTCAAATCTGTTTAAAGAAGAAAACAAAAATGAAAATTTATTTATTTATTTATTTTTTTTACTCTAAAACATTTCAGAAACTTACTCATGTCAGATCTCTACTGTTTCTTTTCTTTTGCAGTTCCATCTTATTGATTGTCATTATTTTTTTGTGAGTTTAGAAAAAAAAAAAAACCAAAGAAGAAGAGAGGGACATACTTGTTCATACTGAAATAGATTATTTGAATCTATTCAAGAAATATTTCACATATATTCACATATTATCACCTCCATAGGCTCGGAAATAAAAACATATTTGTCTCCGGCGCCAAGAATGCATCTTGGTCCACAAGCCAGAAATATGATGGGCCCGTCATTTGATGGTAATATTGCTTATAAAACAACACCAAATATGTACTTTATTAATCTCTTAACACAATCCAAGCTTGGTTTTGATAGTTTTGCTGTTTTCTTCCTAATACTTTCATCAGTATACTTTATTCTTTTTTTTTTTATCTTTTCTTTCAAATAATTGGCCTTAGTCTGATATGGCATTGGGTTTGAACCCTGACTTTATTTCCTCCAGTGTTAAAGTAGGCAGTTATGAATCTCTATGAATGGTTGAAAAGTCAAATCTCATATGCAGCAATTAAGATTTTGTATCGATATTGGACAGAATTTGCAATAGCTAGATTTTAAAATTTATTGAAATAATGAGTCATATTTGTCATTGTTTATTTTCCAATAATCAAGATTCAAGAATAGATTTACAGAAATGAAATATGTAAATTAATTAGCATGAGTTTACAGAAATGAAATAAGCAAATGATGAAAAAAAAAAGGTAAAACTGAAAATACTTTAGCAATTATCATTCTAGTGATAAAGTCATAGAGAGTCAGTATTTGTTCCTTTTTGTATGTACTGAATGAAACCAACACTGAGTGTTTTGTTACAATTTGCCAGATACAGCCTGATCAATTTTCCCACAGACTTTTTAGCACATTTTTAGATAATAGATATAAATTGTCATATACGGCACCATCTAACATTATGAAATAACAAAGTGTGCCATATGTCAGGTGATCTTTACCAGCATCAGCATCATTTGTGCAAGTATTTTGGATAAAAAGTTGAAGAAAAATAATGAAAAACAAGCCATAGCCTGACTCTATTGGATTCATATCAAGAAGATATTATGTTCTTTTCTCAACCCTGTTTGATTCAGTCTCATGAAACAAAAAGTATGCTCATCATTAACACCTACACTTATCAGCCAGTGGGGTAAATGTGACACATACACTGATAGATACCGACACATTCTAAATGAAAAATCAAATGTTTTATTGTCATATGAAACAAACAAACAAAAAAAATAAATAAATCAGGCTGTAGGAATTTGTATGCTATATAGATACTGCTCTTTGAGACTTGTTACTAATTATGACACATAAAATGAGGTTTAGCATAGGTTGATGCCAGGTCTTGTAATCCTTTTGCATCATACTGTGTCTGATATGCCAGTTTTGCTTGGTTTTGTTCCATTATCTTACCATTTCTGTATGGAGAATAATCATTTAGATCTATTCATTTGCTATGTCAGAATGAATATTTATGCTCCTGATGTCATTTTCTTCCCTTAACAATCATACACAGTCAACAAGATCTCCAACAAGTGTCAGTTTTCTTTACTTTCTATGTGGTCAAAGTGGTAAATGAGTGACTTCAAATAAATTTTGTATATATATAAATGAATTGGGGCAATAATAAATCCACTCATACTGTATTCATTATCGTATGCCAAATTTGTTGCATAAATGGTTTTGAAAATGTCACTATATCTAGTAGATGAACATTTGCTATAGGAGTGCTATACCTAGATAGTTTGGATGTTGGGTGTTTTTACTCATTAATCTAGACTTAACTGAGAAAAAACATTTGATTGTGCATTTGAAGCAGCGCAGGCTACTTCGGGAGCAAAAACACTAATTATATTATGCTATTATTGCGCTTTGTGCTACATGATTGCAATCGTTCAGAATGTGTCACAATGTGAGGTAGTAATGACAACTTGGTCTCAACATTCTTGATCATCATAGCAAATTGCACAAGTTTTTCCCTCGTCAGCTTAGGCTGGGTGGGCATGCGACGGCTGTGTTCATAAAGCATTTGCTATTTATTATTGTTGATTGTTATTTGTCCTCCCAATCTCCAACTGAACTTAACTACAATGATATTAGGCCTATATTAACATTCTACATTTAATCTTCGTTCACTATTAACTCTCTTGTCGATCATTTGTTTGTTTCATAGAAATCTTTGGTATCATGATTTGTAACAGCACTTAAGACTAGTTCCCAAATTCATGTTACGTCAGCAAAGAAGAAATATTGAGCAATAAAGGAAAAAGAGTTAAATATGGGTGCCCCCCCCCCCTCCCTTTTTGTTTTTAGCTCAAAGGCAAGTGGCTGGTAATTTAAATTTGTCTTTTTTGAGGGAATGAACTGAGAGAATCAGACTGATGAGAAATATTAAGATCATATTGATTGTAAAGCATGAAAAGATTCTTTGACTAAGCAATAGATTCAAAGTTTAGTATCTTATATTTAAATATTTACATTTAAATCTTATATTTAAATATAGCCAGACATTATTTAATTGTGGTGTAATGATTCTTTAGCGAAATTCTTCCTGTGAGATTTTTCATGATCTTCAAGCTACATCCAATCATATAAATTTTTACAATTATTCTAAATCTTATGCACTAAGGAGCTGTGTAGAAGAGACAGCCTTGCATTCTCTTTCACATCTAAAAGAAGGAATCTTGCACTCTAAAAGAAGGAATCTTGCACTCTCTTTCATGTTCTCCCCTCACTCCCTTTTTGTGTCCATTCATTCATCTATCTTGTGGCTTTCATTTGCCCTACAAGTGGATATCTTGTATCCAGCTCTCTATTACCTCTCAGGTTTTTCTTGATCTCTCACTAAGATTGCAAGTTGTTTCCAACTAAAAATAATTTTGGGAAGACACAAGCAGTCGTTCCTGGCACAGGTGTGATTATTTTTGTTCACTCTATTTTCAAATGGTTTGGATATATTCAGAAACTTGTCTTCAGTACAATTAACTTTAATTTCCAGTAAATATTCCTCACTAGTTACTAAGGATAGGAAAGAAAAGACATGCAGTGTTCACATGTGAGGCCTATAAAGTGACTACCGTATCTGAAAATGCATGGTTAAACACAACAGATGCGGGGCATCCTAACAGTCTCATCATTATAGTCATGAATATTACTGGCTCCATAAAAGAGTACTTTTGTATGTGGATGGATGTCAGCAAATTTCATGAAATACATGTACTTCTTGGACTTTGGTGAAGAAGAGTGTTGAAATGAACAAGCCACAGAAAACAATATTCAACATTCTTTCAGTGGTGCTTAAGACATTTCCTTCAAACTTGTTTCAGTATATAATATAGTTGCCAGCTTTTCATATTCTTTTCAATTGAACTTCAAACTTGAATTAAGTAATTAGTAGATATTAAAATGTTCCTTCATTCCAATAATATGTGTCTTAACCTGCCTGAATCTATGTTTTTTGCTCACTATGTAAGCTTAAATGATTGGCTACTGTTATATTATTTTTCAAAGTAAATTCTCAGATTTGAAAGAAGTATTTTAATATTTCATTCTGGAAAGTGTAATGCTTTGTGTAGGTAAATTGTAAAATTACATTTCTTTCACTGTCATGGTTATGCTACATATTTTTTCTTTTGCAGAACAATCAATATCTTCTGTTGACATCACAAAGAGGCGCAAGGGAGCTACTCTCTTTTTCAGTCAAATGGGTGCACTGTTTTTGAAACGATTTCATCACTATCGCAGAAACTGGCGCATACTAATTGCAGCTGTTGTCCTCCCTGTAATTGCCTTCCTGATTGCCATGGGCTTTGCCACTGTGCGAATTGATGAAGCAGCCATGAAGTCTCTTGTTCTTGATCCATCAATTTATGGCCCTGAATCCTACAGCTTCTTCCAGTAAGAACTTATAGGAGAATAATCCTTGTCCTGTTTTTTTATGGAGCTGTTAGTGATGATTGCAAGAAGAACAAGGCATGTAGAACATATATAGGTATTTTTCTTCATCTAGATACTTTGTTCATGGTAAATGAAACAATGATATTTCATTGCCTTTTCTAGCTCAGTTAAGTATATCAACAGAATGGGATAGAAGCTGAAGGAATATTTACATAATCATTGATTTTTTTTATATGCCAAGCTTTTTCACATGAGCATGAAACAACTAAATTTAAAATTGCCGTTGAACTGATTTCATCATGAATCTGTTCACAGGGATTCAGCAAGAAATACAAGGTCATTCCAACTTGTAGATACCTTGACAGACCCAGAAGTAGGTGTTGGCACAACATGCATGAGGGACTGGGCAGAAGAATATTTTGAGTAAGTGCTTTTGAAATTTTTTATGTGACATGAAAGCAGTTTCAATAAATGAGGTATATTTCCCAAATGGATGGCTTAGACATGAGCAAGGACTTTTTTCTCCCTCTTTCTATCTCTATTCCTCCATATTCATTATCTCCTTTCTTTCCTTTTCTGTTGTGCTTTTACTGTGCTTTTTTTTGTACATCTAAATAAGTCCAGCCAATTTTCAATAGATGTATTCCTAATCTTGAGGAACATGCCTGACTTTTCAAATTACATCACTGATTTGCCTCATCATGAAAAAATTGACAAAATGTTAGAAAGACACTAAGTAAGGTTTTGGGACTAAAAATATGAAAAATAGGGTTTTGTTGTTTTTACATACTTTGAACTCTTCTCATACCAGAAAAACAATGGATGGGGCCAGAAACATATGCTTTATGCCCCAAAACAGACCAAC
>JBCAUA010168213.1:0-21912 GCA_038406235.1 Peronia verruculata | reverse complement strand
GGACAGTCGGAGGGGCGGAAGGGCGGGCGGACGGATAGATGGATGGATGGATGGATGGATGAATGGAGGGATGGATGGATGGATGGATGGATGGATTGATGGAAGGATGGATGGATGGATAGATAGATAGATAGATAGATAGATGGATGGATGGATGGATGGATGGATAGATGGATGGAGGGATGGATGGATGGATGGACGGATGGATCGATAGATCGAGAATGGAGAAGGAGCAGAGAATGCGTTTGTGAGAGATAACTGGAGGGAAAGAGTAAAACAGCAACCAGTGCGAGTCAATATACCATGTGCCTGACATCTATCTCTAGAAGACTGTATTTCAGTCCTTCATGAAAATCTCAATATTTTCATGACCATGTCAGCGATGACCAAAGAATCGTTAATCTCTTCACAAAGTGCTAGAAAGATTGAACATTCTTATTAAGCCAGCCAAGTCATTTGCAATACTGTAGATTGTATCGTATGGGGGTGTCACTTCTCTCTCTCTCCCCTCACCCCCCCCCCTCTTTCTCTCTCTCTCTCTCTATATATATATATATATATAGGCCTATATATATATATATATATATATGTTTATTTCCCAAGACTAAACATTTGTGTTGCAGACCTCGGTATAAGTCGCAATGGCCATGGGCTACAAAAGCCTTCATATGTCCCTCATATAATGAAAGGCCGCATTCTTTCGGGTACATGACCTCAATGGCACTTTCTCACTTCCCACGAGTTGAATCCTCCTTGAGGCCTTCAAGATTCCGTGTGGGTTTTAGCTGCATTCTCGGGTCGACAGACGAACGGCTTCAACTGAACGCCGTTATTCAGCATAAGTAGTTTGTGATATTCAGAGCAAAGCAGCTGCGGTTCGGGTCATGTACTACATTGTCTTGTGTCGCATGTGGCATAATTGTTAACAGCGTCGCACTTGAAAGCTCTCAATTCGTTCAATGTGTGGTGAATGAGAATACGTTTAAGTAGAAACAGAGTTTTGGTAGCAACGGGCGGGGTGGTGATACATGGGGGGGGGGGGGGGGCGGAGGGAATATGCGATTGAATTGAATGGCAACAGTCCAGTAACAACTCGGTTAGAAACGTACTGGGTGCATCGCAATTTCATTTCAAATATTGTTCAAAAATCGATTCCACGCAGTCAGGCAAGAAAGTGGTCTAATGCATCGTTTATCTATTTTGCGGTTTATATGCGATATCCCTGTGGACGCTCCATTACTCAAGAAACATAAACTTGCCATTCCACAAATTGTTTCCCCCCGAAGTTCCCCCAGGTTTCCATTGGCCCGTGGGATTCAGGTCATCCAATCAGCGTGCAGTAACCTGACCCGGGTTGACGGTGGTGGCTGTGTAAGCCA
Source organism: Peronia verruculata (assembly GCA_038406235.1). Classification (NCBI taxonomy): domain Eukaryota; kingdom Metazoa; phylum Mollusca; class Gastropoda; order Systellommatophora; family Onchidiidae; genus Peronia; species Peronia verruculata. The sequence goes on along the minus strand of JBCAUA010168213.1, from coordinate 20,533 downwards.
AGGGGACAAGTCATGTGACCCCATTCATTCTCGGCGACGGTAGCGGCCATTTTGGCCTTACCTGTGTATTTTCACCTGCTGGGCCCAGGTATAGACGAGGAACACACCTCGGTTTCGTGGCTGAAGATGCTAGACGGGGCAAGACGGAATACTTACAACAGTGGTCAGGTAGGATTTTAAAGATTTGATTCGATTGAGCGATTATCAATACATTCTCAGTGTCCATTCCTTAGGTCAAGATTTTTTGTTTTTATTCATGGTCTCTTACAAAGGCCCTCGGCGTGCCTGTTTGTTTACATTTCCATTTTACTCGGCGTGGGTTGATACGTCTAGGCTAGGATGCGCCGGGGCATCGTAATATTATATCCGTGACACTCCTTTCATTTCGACATGGACTAAGACTTTCAACGTGGGCGTTGTCTCCTTTGTTCTTGTCTCAGGTGAAACTAAGCATACATTACTTCAGGGCTTATGATCCACGTTTATGACTGTGTTCCCCTCAGGACAGCTATTCAGTCATCCCAGATGATGGGATACAGACTACAGAAACCCTATCATTCTCGATGCTTAGGACACAATTTTTCAACAGTGTAGCTGAAATCATATGAGGTTTTTCACGTGTGATTTGTGATGATCGAACACCAAGGGAAACTGAATATTAGCAATACGTGTCAAAATCCTCGTTTGTTAGGGAGTGGCAGATATTAGCTTGTATTGTATGGACATTTCAAACAAGTGAATATGGTGTGCAGTCTATACCTCTATCATTTTTAACAGGCTTTTTATGTCAGATGACAAGTCAATAATATAAATAAAGGTGTCAAAGATCATATGTTCACAGGGAAAAGTGTCAAAAAATAGTAAACAGGCTAAAGATAAAAATACTTAGAGTCCAGTTAGATTTCTACATTTTGTGAGATTGAGGAAAAAAAAAAGAAAAGGTCAGTAGTAGCTTCATTGTTCTTTCAAAATCACAACACCCAACAGGTGAATATTAATCTGATACCATTCAACTTGATATTATTGAATTATTGAGCATTTCATACTGGGACCACGCTGTCATTTTTCACACTGTATACTTCATCGACTATGATTTATTCAAAAGATTTAACAGAATTTTATTAGTTTTTGATTTAATTTTTATCAAAACAGAAAAATTACTCATGCACCCATAAAACAAGAACTAGTTGTCTAGTTATTGATTTATAGTGTACTAATGCCATTTTTCAGAGTATCTGGCACAGGCCTTAAAGATAGCCCAAATTCACATTGTCAGAAACTGTTCAAGTGTGCTGACCACAGGAATTTTTCAAAGTTGTTTTGTTGTGACTGTTAAAATAGTTTTTTCTTATTATCAAAAAGTTGTAACAGTGAACAATGATAAGTGAGATAAAATTTTAAAAAATATATTCAAGAAAACATTCACTGTAGGAGTGGACTATGAGGTATTCCTCTGGATTTTTCTGTTGGAAACTTGACTATTTGAGGAAATTTACCTTGTGAAATGTCTCCAGAGTGATAGCTATTTGTTACCTACATGTTTGTGACAGACAACAGAGAGACAAAGATGGCAGTGGTGTTGACGCCGCGCTGGAAGTTCCGCTATGACGCGTACCAGGATGGGGAGGAAGATTGGGATGTTAAAACATTAAAAGTCGTCAACTCTCAGCTCGAAAATCACCTCAGGATGGTTAGTACAGTACTCTCAGCATATCGACAGCCATTGTATCCAGCAGTTGAGCTGAGAATTCTGTTTTGTTTCCAGCATGTTCCAGCTTTATTATAAATCAGCTTTCTCACCTGTCCAGCACCCAATTCTTGTGTGCCAGTTCAATGTCAGCTTTTTGGCTCTGTCTCAGTTCAAGTATTGATTGAGAATGTTTTTCACCAACCCAATTCCTTCCCTTTGCCAGACACAGGAACCGCTGAACAAACATTGTATAGGTGGAATAATAATAAATTTTCCTTTCTTTTTCCTTGAAATTTTAGTTGTGAAAAAGAATTGACAAAGCTATTGTTGAAAAAGTTACACATTTTCCACCTGTTATGAAATTTTCAGATTTTTTCATAATGCACATGCAAAATGAGATAAAAGCATAAACACAGTTTTTTCCCATCTTCATTGTGCTTGTTCAAAAAGCCCTGTGTAGGGTTAAGGGAAATAACAATTTGGTGAGTCAAAAACGGTCTCTCATTTATCGCTTCGTACTTTTTTTTTTTCTTCTTTTTATCAATGCTGCTTTATAATCTTGGGTTCTTATTTGTCTCTTTTCTCCTTTGTTGGTCCATGGTTAAATTGCAGTTTGTTCTGAATGATTTTTCCCTTCACAACTTTTGATTTTTATCTTGGGCTGGTTTCTCCATGGAGATTTCAAGCTTTTTGTTTCCATTTCTATCATAAATGTGTAAGGATGTTAATACTCTCACTTACAGCTTTGATTCACAGAAAGAAAACTTTCACACTAATTGAAACACCTTGTATAGTAATCTGCATGAGAGTGACATAATATGTCTATACATATAGAAATATGCCAGTTAAATGTCTTGAGTTCCTCTGATCAATGTAATTGTCTTTAGGAATGGAGTCTTCACCCATTGTATCCAGTGAATTAAATTATTTTCACTCAACATAAACCATCAGAGTCAGATGTTAAAAGAAAGGAGCTCATTATGTGGATCACAAACTGCATGCCCATTTACTCACTTGTAAGCTTCTTACTGACAATTCACATTTATACATATACATGTATTAGTTAATATCTATTGAATACATATATACTGACACATACAGCGGCTTGCTACATGTACACACATCTCAGTTTGCTATGATATTGAACTGTAATGATAGACACACACACATATCACATGATGCAAGAATGAATAGGACAGAAATGAAAAGTAAACAAACAAAACAGGAGAGAAGTACTGACAAAGGATTCTGAACATGTGTACAGAGCAATTTTTTTTTATTCCTTCAGATTTTACATAGGGATTATCTTTGTTGAGGATGAAACAAAGAATATAAGTATCAGAGTTGTTAAAGATATACATGTATATATTTGTTTTATTGTTTATTATAGAGTATCACAGAATGAGAAGATTAAATAGAGATTAAAAGTATTTACACTTCTACACATTATAATATTAAGAAGAAAATAACATTGGCTGTTTTATCACCAATAGCCAAAGGACAACTATTCGTTTTATTCTCGAGGTTATACCGATACTAACCCAAGGAGAGTTTCAGACAAGGCATTTGTATGATTTGGTGATAAGCAGGCCCAGGAAACGATCAGAAAGGGACTTTGTAGAACTGGAACACTTTAATTTTGCTCATGACAATTTTGCCAGGAAGAAAAAAAAAATCCTTTTCCTCTGCACCTCAGATTGTTTCGCTTATATTCTGTGTCAGAGCATGGCCGCTTTGAAATCTGAAAAGGCTTTGGTGTACTGAGCTGTTAATTAATAAATTAGAAAAGGGAAGGTGATGAAAGAAATGAAGAAACAGCGGGAAGTGAAAAAGTGCAGTAAGTGTGGGAGTGTGTTGATTGTTTGTATGCAATGATTGTAAGCCGGAATGCTTGGGTTTTAACTGGTTTCGAGTCCCGCCCCGTACCCCCCCCCCCCCTCCCATGTGTTCTCATCATGGTATGGCCTTTTCCTTTCTCTTTCTCACCTCCATCTTTTTGTCCCCTCTTTTCTTTTTCTGGTTATTTCTTTATCTTTGTCCTTCTCAATCTTCCTGTCATTAATCAAATTCTACTAGACAACTTCTCTACCCAGCAAGGGTAAGGATATAAAATACTTTCGAAAATTGACAACTGGTGTTTAAGAGCAGCCCTGGCCTCTGTTAAGCCGATGCCCCTTTTCTTTAAAGCTTTTCAACCCTCGCTATTCGCTGTTTTATTTGAGACCAAAGAGGAACCTTCCTTTGTCCTCAGGAGATGTTTGCCTAATCTAGTCAATAATTACTTTCTCCGGTTAAACGTTCTGGCCCCACTGTTTCTATCGCTCCTCACATTTTTTTTTATTTTTCACACGAGCAGACCCCACATATTATTCTAAATCAGTTCCTCAATAACTTAATGATGTTTTTAATTCACTAAGGGAGTAGCTTATATAGTATGGAACATGACCGAGGGTTTGTGTTTTGTGTTTGCAGGCATGTCTTTATTTATGAAGAATGAAAGTTTGCTCTCCATGCCTGTACTGTCATGGATAGCCATTTGAATACACATATCTGTAATAATTTCCGTTGCTTACAGTCATAAGGTGATGAGATTTCACGTTTACATTTAACGCCTAGAACTGAGTTACATGATGAGGAATATTATTATGGGATTTATACTTCTTCAGTAGCGCCATTAGCTAGCTCTGTTGAGACCTCCTCTACTCCACCCAGCGCGCCCTGTCTCTTATACTCTTAACAAACTCAAGTTACATGCACCTGTGTGAGAGACGTAATATAATACATGTTAGTAATATAATACATGTAAAGTAATATACTACATGTATAGTGAGGCTGGTGAACGGACGTGGGAGGGAGAGTAACTGTCACATTTTGGGCGAGGCAAGAAGGAGAGGAAATTGAAATGATCCTGACACTACAGCATCAGCCTCAGAACTGGTACTGGTAGGAAATACGTGAATATAATTATATTGCCTTCTTTTTTTTTTTCTAAATAAGGATCAACCTCAAAAGAAGAGGTGAATACTATGGAGACAGGGCCTGAGACTCCAGTTGCCGTCTGGTTTACTGGTCTTTAGTCATCACCTGGGTTGTTCACCTGTTGAGCCATGCATGGTCACGATTTAATTACGTCTTTTTAGTTAATTAGAAAGTCTCAGTAAGTGCTTGTCAGTATGATCGCGAGGTGACAGCATACAGAAACTGGTTCGATACGAAACCCATTACTGACCGCTTGGCCCACCACTCTAGCCCATATCTAGGAAGTCTTGGAACCGTGGTGTATGAAAGCATACAGCTCGCAGAACTGGAACACCTGCCAGTTTGATTGTAGATATGCAGTCAGTTTCGAGTTTTCGATTGCATAATCGGTTACCGGTTGGCTCCGCCACAAGCAGATGCTTTGTGTATGAAAGAATGTGTATGAAAGAATATTTCGTGTCTGGCTCCGATATCAGTTCAGGTATAACGAAAATAATCATTTGAGAAGGCTATGTCTTCTTTGCTCTTCTGCAGAGCCACTCTGAGTTCTCTCACTTCCCTTTCTTGCTCCTCTTTTCACGATGATCTTTTTACTGACATTCTGTTTTGCTCTGTCTGCTTTTTCTCTCTCTCTTTCTGTTTGTACCTCCTACTCCTTCTGTCCCATGTGTCTGTCTTCCCTCTTCTTCCCTCTCAACGCATTGTCTTTCACCATTCTCTCTCTCTCTCTCTCTCTCCCTCTCTGTCTCAACGCGACACAGTGAAACCAGGCGCTCGTCAGTCTGAGGCGACCGGAGAAATCACGTGTTTTTCAACAGTGAACGAACTTTACAAGGCATTTTTTTTTCTGCACAGAACCCTTCTATATCAATGTAAAAATGTATTTCAGAGTTAAATTTACTGAGATAGATTGAGTAAAAGCCTAAAAATTGTAATTTAGCGGCATGTGCTAACAAAGATTAATAATAATGATTTAGAAAAATTATCGGGCATTTTCTCACTAAATTCAGCTTAAGCAACAGGTCAATTTCCCCCCCCCCCTCCCTTATTTTCGTATTTAATTTTGCCAGTGGCTCGCTTTCTACTAATGGTGGAACAAAATTTTATTCACACACAGAAAAAGAAAATGAATACGCTTAACATTGGTACCAATAACTCGATATGCTCTAAATTTGGCGAGAGTCTGATTCCATCCTGTGGCATTTCCCTTTAGCCCTCTCTTTTACTTCATTCTTTCTACCTGAGTGCCAACAGAGCAATACAATTGACATGTAGTTCATTTGTCGCGAGCGTTTATTTGTTTTTGTCCGAGTAATTGCTGTAGTCAATGGTGCGGACAGCTTTGAGGGCGCCAAGTTAATGATTTGCTTTGCTCCGGCTACTTAAATAGACTATGCTCAAATTGTTGTACGTGCGGGTGAGCGTACCATTGTTACTGAACATTAATTTTGCCACCCACATTGTCTTCCTTGCTACGATCTCTGCATGGATGAAGTTCAAACCGGCCATCTAGATAGATAGAAATTAATATTCTTACTCTGAAAAAATTTCCTAGTTGGGAACCAACAGAGTTATTTCCTGTCATGTTTGTGAAAGGGTGACAGATTAAAAATAGTGGTGTGTGAGTAATATTACTGTCCATATGATTTATATTATTATGCAGGAGCATGTGGATGTGTTTGACTAGTTTGAGCTAAACAGACTTATTGTTTTGTCTTCATTGTGTGACTGCTTACAAACGTGTAATTGTGTTTATTTGATAAGCTAAAGATTGGTCAGTCATTAAGTGAATGGGGGGGGGGGGGGGAGGGGGGGTATGAACTGGTCTGTTTAATAGAGGCAAGAGAATCGGAAAAGATCCACTCTCATCCCACATGCATGATACACACGTTGTCATCCGGGGAATGCAGAATTGGCTTCATGGAAGATGAATAATTTTGTCTCTCTGTGTAAATATCGGTGTGCTCCAAGATCGATGCTATTCTAAAGGAAGGGGATATGGTGATTACGCCTCATTCAGACTGGGACAGAATAATATTAACGTTTTTTTTTTTTTTTTAGTTCCAACAAAATTGGAGAGCAAAGGAAGTTGTAGGAGCCGCATTAGGTGAAGGTACATGGATGCAGTTTTTCATGTTTGTGTTTGGCATTCGTTGGCTTGTGCTTAGGACAATTGAGGCATTGAATATTGAAATTGAAAGTGCTTGACCATCAACAGCTATGGGCCTATTGTATGCTTAATATGTTGGCTATTGAGCTAGTACATTTTTGTTCTTGTTAATACTAGGTATGTTGAGGTATGATTACTAATTTAGCTGCAGCAAAATAAGTGGAATGTCTGTGTGAGACCGAGTAATGCTGGAAGTTGTTGCCACAGCTGCATTATTTGTGACCATATTGTCACTCTGCATTTGGTCATTGTATTATAATGCATGTTCAGCTATGTGACGTTACCAGTAGGGTCCGATATCAGCAACCCTGCGTTTGGACGTGGGCAGGAGAGATAATAAGTTCATGACCCCACGCTTTCCTCTAACTTGCGCTGCTTATCCTATCATAAGCGTTGATCCTTCGTCCTTCTTGAAAATTGCAAATGTCCTTGCGGGGGACTATCAGAGGAGGAACAAGGACAGGCGGGTGTTTTCGCTAGGAGAGCAATAATGTGATACACAAAACAGCATTTCAGTCTTCAGTTTAAACCTATTTTTCTCGTTTTCATATTTCTTTGTGACAAATGAATCATTTTGGTGCAAGTTATCTTATGGCTCATGTAATTTGATAGCATTTCCCTACAAAATATGACGCTGTAGACTTGTTATCTGGCCCAAATGTTTGTAGTAGAATATGTTCGTACTGTATTTATAGGGTTAGTGCAAGCCAGTAATTTCATTGTGCATTTCATTGGGCATTGTGGAGAAAGTTTTCCCTGAGACGATACGGGGATAATGAAAAGTACGGGAATAATATCCGTTCAAGCTGCAGTATTTTGTTTTAAGGGCAAGGACAATCTGATGTCTGTGAGGATGTCACGGTTAGTTACAGAGAGGGTGCAAAAGCAGATGTACGTTGAATGAATGTGTATCACAGTAGATGTAATACTTTATAAAAATATAATAATGCTTTTGTCGTAACTTTTTTTTTTCTTGATAAAAATATTTCAGCCATAGCTGCCAACTGATGCCGAGAAAGACCTTTGTGTCAGAGTGTGTGTCTCGATTTGAGGCTAAAATGAATAACAGATGCAGGCATTTGAATATCAGAGGGATTAAGACTGTGCTTGTGGCTACATGTATATGCAATATCGATTTGTTTGTGTAATAAATGCAGTGAGCATTGTACGTGTTTTCATTTTTCACAACTGTATAAATTGAACTTACTTTTGCACACAGTCCCCTCCCCTTCCTGTAAAAAACGTTATCTCTGTTTGATAGCCACAGTATCAGCAAAGCACTATCACTGCAGTGAGCGACCTAAAAGAAAAGGTAAAAAGAGCTAGTTGAGGCCCGGGGAACGGGGGGGGGGGGATCCTTTACTTCCGGCTACCTCTTGAGGAAAACCCACCGAATACAATGGCGTCTCTGGAGAAGCTCGGGTTCCCACAGTCCCTCGCTGACTTCTCCTCAGGTCTGACAGTGACTCGTGGTGCTCTGAGTCCCCGTCAGCAGGTGATACCCCTCACGACCAATGGTATCGGGACTTCCGTTTCACCCTGACCCCGTCAATGACCAGTTCCCACCGCCTGAGTGCTAACTGATATAGCATCCGCCCCGTTAGCTGAACACCTGTCTGGGAACACGATCGTTTTCATTAGTAACGGCCCGTGCCATTGTTGACCTTTTGTGTTCTTTCACCGCCATTTGTTGTGGTCTTTGGTGATCACAGTTATCTGTCACACAAGCACTCACATGAACTTGCTCACAGACATAACGTACTCACCCTCGCGCATACACATGCACTTTCACTCATACATTCACATATATCATTTCACTCTCAGACATTCACAGTTACAGACAAATACTCTCACTCACAGGCATTTACACACACACACACAAAACTCACACTAGAGCTATCTGGTATCTCCACAAGCTTGTTCCTCGTCATCGTCACGTTTTAGCCTTGCTGTATTGCTTGGCGACTGCCTGTTTTTGAAGGGCAACGCATCTGTACAACAGTCAAGGAGCTCAGTTATAAGTTCCTTGACAACAGTTTATCTTTAATAACTGCAAGGTCATGAATGTTAATAGTCACGCTGACTGTTAGCTTTTTATCATTTTTAATACTGTCAGGACCATGGTATCTTCTGTTCAATCCATTTGTTTTTGAGATTTTGTTTTGTATTAAATACCATCTGCCCATGCCAGAGCTGAGGTTCAGATATGATTGCCCATACATGTGTTTGTCACAGACCTGGCACATGTGTCGATGAAGAGTGAGTTAATATTATCATTAAATGTACGGGTATGTTCATATTGTCTGTGGCCAACATCACTTCTCATAAATATATTATACCGCTTGTTGCTGTCTATTTTAGATTTTAGATCACAGGCCAGCTGTATCATTTTCACAATGTCCAGCGCCACTTGAGGCCAATGATGGGCAACGGACTTTGCGCCGATGGCTATCATTGAGTATCAACCACGGATTCTAAACTAGTTTTTGGCTAGGCTCTCCAGTCCCAAGACCGCACACTGAGCAGGTCCGTCCTGTGTTTGGCTTGTGTCGTCTCCTGTCTGTGGCGGGAAATGGCCGTGGGCAATGACTAGATCAAGCCCAGCATCCAGCGAGAGGGGAAAGGTCAATTCTGACACGGCGGGATTTCAGGTGTGCAAGTTTGTGGTCGGTGGGGAGGGGGGGGGGGGCATAAAATTTCGGCTGTTTAAACACTGACCATTTCAGGCACGACAAACTTTAGGTATGAGGACACTGCCGTTATTTAAGTCGCTATGTTTGAAATGCTGATTCATAAGTCTCTTTTCCCAAACATGCCTTTCTGCAATGCATTCATTCGTTTTCATTCCTCATTTTTTTCTCTCCTAGGTGGACTGATGACTTAGGATTTTGTTTAGTTTTGGTTCGACTTTAGTTTTATCTTAGTCTTTCACCGACAGAATTAGTCCACTTTGGACCGAAGTTTTCGCGTGCACAGGTATTTGATTTGTTACCTGTACACATATGACATAGACTTGGCGATATCGCTCACTCTGCAATTTTCTGGCCTAATAGACCCGTAAGTGTAGAAAATTGGCCAGAGGCGGTGCCAGCACCGATTTGTAAAAGACCGATTTCAGACAAGTTTGTATTATGGCTGTGTTATTGCCGAACGTATTGGATTTTGTGATCAGTGTCTGCTGACTGATTCATTACAGTGATAGGATCATGTGTGAATAGTCCCCAGTTATGAAGTTTGCTTGTCTTTTCACTCTAATGGAATACCCTCAAAGTACTGTTTGCCTGTCCTCTCATCCAAAGTATTTCGGCAAATAAACTCTTGCACATTCGGTGTCTTCTCCATTTTCTACTTGAGCAAGTTGTAAGCTGCCCAGCAATCACTTATGAGGAGATCATCCTAGATCATTTCTTTTTCCAATTTGTCTACTTCTTTACAGCAGTTTAGGGCCGACCCGCTGTATTGGCATTCATTTGGTCTTTGTGGATTGATACGGCCAGTTTCTATAGCTTCACTTGATGAGCTGGTACTGCCACTTTTTGAAGATCACATAAATGGACCGGAGGACCCTATAAGTGTGGGAGAGAAAGAGATTTAAAAAAAAAAAAAATAGAAGAAAGAAAGAAAGAAAGAAAGAAAGAAAGAAAGAAAATGTGAAGCAAAGTTAAGAATCCATTGTCAGGGAGAGAGATAAGAGTAGACAAATAATTCATTTCCTGTTAACGGAAAGGTACTCTCTTTGATCTCAGCGATATAAAAACTAGTTCAGAAACAGTAGACGCTTGAAGGACGACTCACGCGTTGTCACTCAAAATACGATGCGCCTTTGTGTACAGTGCACGTTTTGTTCACCGTATATCGTGAAACAGATTGTACCTAACGGACTGCTCCCCCAAGGTCGTGCAAATCTATGTACCAAGACTTCTGAAAACAAGCTACAGCTTTGAGCTTTCGAACATTCATACAGGTAGAACCATAGACAGCACAGTATCCTTGTATGTCTATGGGTAGAACAAGCTGTAATTCTCAGCTGTTTTACGGTATCTGTTAGTGGCTGTGAGTCGAGAGCCGGGTTCCGTTCAACCTCCTGTGTGGTGGTTAATCGAGAGCCGGGATGTCGCACTCTCAACTTTTATAGGAAAACAGACTTTTACACCGATTTCATTACTGGCCGCAAGGGGTGGGGGGGGGGGGGGGGGGGAGGACACTGTGAATACTTGGAAAGCAAATTCATTACAACTAAAGACAGAGAGGGAACTGCTAAAATGGGGAGGTTATAAGACAAAAGGATTGTAGAAGTGAGAAAGTAAGAAGGAAAAAAAAATTATGAAGAAAGACGAGGAGGTGGAGAAAAATGTGGAGGAGAAATAGAGATACAGAAAGGAGTAGAATGTCAAAATTTGAACCGCGAATCCTAAACGCTTGGAAGAAAAAAAAAAAAGAAAGAACGTACAGAAAAAGAGGTATGAATAGGAAGACAGGAATGTAGAACGGATAGCTATATTAGTTTGAACACACACACGTGCACAGACACACAGACACACACACACACACACACACAGACACACAAACACACACACACATACACAACTGGAGAAAAACAACAGAGGATATGGTGTAAAATAGGGAAAAACAGCATGTGGAAAAATGGGAAGTGAGTACAAGAATCTGTTTGGAAAGGAAAACTACAGAAATCAGAAAGGGAAAGAGGAGAAAACTGTGACAGTGAGAGCAGGGTAGATCTGGCATGGAAGGAAAGTGATGTGTAAGCCCGGTCCATGATTTGTTCTGTGCGATGCTGTTGGTGAGCTCGGGTAAAGCTTGTCTCTCTCCCACACACAGCCACGGCGGCGTGAGCACTCACTGTGTGCTAATCTTACGGCAGTCAGCGCCCTGTGTTTTTACTTGTCCCGGTGAGTACCGCAGGTGAGAATGCGCGGGCAGGTACAGTAAATGAGTGAACGTGACAGAGAGAGAGAGAGTGAAAGAGAGAGCGTATTAAGGATAGAAAGAGTGTAAAACGGATGGAAAGAGTATGGCAGGCAACAACAAGTAAAAAGGAATGGGTGGAGTGAGGAAGGCACGGAGAAAAGAGGCGGTGATACAGTTATTGACAGTGGAAAAGGGGAGGAGAGGCAAAGAGAGACAGAAAAACATGTGAGAAAATATATATAACATAACAGAAAACTGAGACAGAGAGAGGGGGAGAGAGAAAGACACAAGGAAGTAGTAGTAACAGAGGAAAAGTAGGGAAAAACATCGTGTGATACCGATAGTGAGATTGAGAGACAGAAATATAACTAAAGGAATGGAGAGAGAGAAAAAAGATAGAAGAAGAGAGAGAGGGAGAGGGGGGGGGAAAGAGAGACGAGACGAGAAACACTCAAAAGAACAGAGAAAAGAAAGAAAGAAAAAGAAAAAAAGAGCGTTCCCTGATTCCAAGTTTATTGCATTCCAAACCGCATGTGCCGGACGGACTGCAGGTCGGGCAAGCGACCCTATTACGTGCAATGAGAGGCATGCACATGGGATACAGATTATAAACAAACTATGGGACAGATAGACCAACAGACAGGCAGACAGGCTAAACAGCCGGCCAACTGCGTCACATAGGGATGAGAATGGAAGAATCAAATGCAAATTGAGAAAGATCGAATAAATAAACAATCGAACGATGTCACAAAAAAGAAAATCAATATGGAAAAATAAAAATAAAAAATATTAATGGATAGATGGCACAGTTGGGTGCGAGAGAATCGGGCAAATTATGTGCTATTACAGACTACAGGCCAATAACAACAATAAACAATCAGCATCATCATTTTGTAAAATACAAAAAGACTGTCCAACCGGCAACTAAACAATAAAAATAAAAGCAAATAACACATATAAATAACTTCTTCTTGATGTTGAAACTGAAGACAAATTTTGGAGTCAACTTGCCTCTTCTTCAGGGCAACAAAGTAAACATATAGAAATCATCCTCATCATCATCATCATCATCATTATTTTATAAATTAGAAAAAGATTGCCCAGCCGGCAACTAACTAAACAGTTTAAAAAAAAGCAAATAACATATGTAAACAACTTCATCTTGATGATGAAAGTGAAAGCCAAATTTTCAAGTCAAATTGACTCCTCTTCAGGGCAACAAAGTAAACGTATAAAAATGTAAATAGGGTAATGCTGTGTACGGAAGGAAATATCTCTATATGTATAATATATATAAATCATACTCATCATCATTTCATAAAATACAATAGAACTGCCTGACCGGCAACTAACAAAACAATTCAAGAAAAGTAAAGAACTCATTATAAACAATTGATTTTGATGCTAAATTCTCTGCCAAATGTCATCATCATAATCATCATCACCATCATTTTATAAAAATACAATAGAACTGTCAGACAGGCAACTTGCAAAACAATTCAAGAAAAATAAATAGCATAGAAATCTATAAACAACTTGATTGTAATGATAAAATCTGCGAAATTTTCGAGCCCGCTTGGCTCTATCATCATTATTTAAAAACACAATATAACAATATTTTGTTAAAAACATAAAAAGAATACACGTTTAAATGAACAAAAGAGGATACAAGCTGTCCGTGATGGCAATATTTGCCAGAACTCTGTCTTGCCACACACAAAGTTGTACAAAAAAGCGCCTTGATTGTCGTATTATGTGAGTAGACAATGTTTTGAAATAATACGCCATCAATATCTTTGAGTAATAGTACTAATAGTTAAACACCTTTGAACAAGGAACACCATCAATGTCTTTGAGTAATAGGTATACATCTTTGAACATGCAACAAGATCAATGTCTTTGAGTGACAGGTAAACATCTTTGAACATGCAGTCTTTTGAAGCTTTCATCGGTGAAGCTTCAGCTTGATAAACTACCAACGCCCTTGGTACGACAAATATTCTAGAAATTTCAGGATTCTTTGGTATATTCGCTAAAGTTTAAAGTGGAAAACGAATAAGAGTAAAACGAAAAAAAAAAAAAAAACCTGCAATAAGAACTGCAATCAAGTATTCATACATCGTCGGTATCGCAAGCAACCCACTCAAGTCAAACTGAGTACTTTTTTTCACCAGAGAGTAAAAACTGACGTCAAATTATTGTAAACAAGAGGTTTGTTTGTGTTGGGGTTTAACAACACATCAGCACGATTACAGCTATATTGTGTCAAACACGGTAAGATACGTTTCCACATCAAGAAGAAGAGAGGAAAGAAAGCGGGACAAAAGACAGGAGCAAGGAGAGAGAGAAGAGAATGATGTCTCATATGGAATGTAGAGAATGGCACTTCGGGGGAGACATCTCACTGACAGCAGAGAAGCTACTTATAAACCCCGGGCTCCGGCGGGAGCAATAAACTAGAGGTTTTTCGTGGGATCTTTGCGGATTCTTCCTGTATTTCTATTGGTCAGTTTGACTCAAGATGGTGTCACTTTATGCATTTTTAACTCACATTGAAGGAACAAACATAAAAACGAAATTTCCAAATTTCGGACTTACGCGGAATACTTGCGACACCGACAACATAATATCATATTGTATTTTTCTATGATACACTTCCGGCTAGTTGAAAATATGGAGAGCTAGGCCTACCGCGCCATGTTACGCCTCATGAACGCCAACAGAATAATGCCTTGTTTTGTTCCAGTGTTCTCCCGAAAGGATCAAAGAAGCGAGGGAATAATGGCCGGTAAAGACTGAGACGTGATAATAGACCAGACTTCGAGGTAGTTTATTTGAAGCATTTTGAGAGTTACAGAGCTGGAGAACTAATTAACAAACGTCCATTAGGCTGGAGTCCTAAGATAAGAGACGAACATTAAAAGGAAAAGGGGTCGAGGAAAGGAGCCGTTAAAAAACAAATGAGAAAAAGAAAAGATTGGAAGGAGGGATTTGTGAAAAGAAGGTTGGGGGGAGGAGGAATACGCAAAGGTCACCCGACAAACTTGGAAGAAAAACTCATCAGGAGGTCCTTGTTCCAGACACAGAGTAATCTCCCTTGCGTCCCTGTGATGAGCATGCTCTCCCTTTGAAGGGCTAAGTAAGCAATGAAGCCGGGTACTGACGTGCGGAGACAGAACACGTTTTCCTTTGAAATCTTCAATTCACAGAAAAAAAATGAGATCCGGTTTGCGAACTATGTTTTAAAACATATAAATAAACAAAGAACTGTTTTAACCTGACAACGAATAGAAGCGAGAACAGGCTATCTTTTGATACTGCAGATAGCTGAACTCAAATCAGTGATTAAGTGATAATAAAATTTAACTGTTATGTGCTGAAAACGGGGTTTGCTCAAAGTAGGTTAGAACACCCCCAGGTAGGGTACAGTTAGTGGTGAGTGACACTTTGTTATAACGTTAGTGAATCCCTCTTCCCATCCTCCCACCCCCCCCCCCCCAACCCCAAACCCGGCTCTCTTTCAATAGGCAAGCGAGGAATGTTAATGGAATTTCTCCGCTGTCTATCGGCCACGCCAAGGCGGATTTTCTCGCTCAGACGATTCAAGTCGGCTTAACATTCAAGAACCCACACCCTTCGTTATGATGGGCTGTTACAGTATAGTACTTCACGCTTATTGTCTTTGCCCAATGTCAACCATAGTCTGTGGGAAAATAATTATTAACCTTCGTATTACCATAACTACTTATACGAACTGCAAGTGTGCTATGCAAACTGTCACCCCGGGTTCTGAATGGGAGATCGTTTCGCAGTTTATCTGCCCTTTCCAAAAGAGGGATTTGTGTAGCGGGAGATCATTTTGACTAGACTTTTACTGCCCTTTGCCCAGACAAAAGATGTTTTGAGCAAGCAGTGAGAACAGAAAAAAAAAATCATTTTACTGTTTGCCTTTTGAAAGGCTGATCGCCAAAAATTTTGATAAGATTATAACAATAACAAGAAAATATTCTCTTTACATTTTTTTTTTTCCTTGGTGTATGTATCAAGGGGGCAAAAGTGATTTTTTTTTTTCGTCTTTGCACTACTAGTTCAATTCCTCTTTTGTCTGGTAAAGGGAAGTAATAGGACTGAGCACAACGATCACCTATTCAAGTGCGTAATGTTTATTAAATTAATTGCTGAGTCCTTGTTACATATACCACCCTAAATACACATGCCAACAATCAGTCTCTGAATTCAAGTGAGTAATATTTATGTCCTTTTACTTTTAGAGACTTTACTAAATTAATCACTGCGTCCTTGCAAACACCCTAAATACACATATGAACAATCGGTCCTAAATTCAAGTACGTAATATTTATGTTCTTTTAGCGACTTTACTAAATTAGCTGCTGAGTCCTTGTTAAATATACCACCCTGATATAACACTTATATGACCGATCAGTCTCTGAATTCAAGTGCATGATTTTTTATGTTCTATTCGAGACGTGTCAAGGTTGTCTCCCCTCTGATTGTCATATACACGAATATTTACATGATCTGAACTCAATTTGGCAAAACAAAACAAGAAACAAAAGCAACAACAACAACAACAAAAAAAGAGTATGTGAGCAATTACCGTGTGAGCGCTATGATATTAAAAGTTTGACACGCTGGGTTGCGAAGAGTTTATGTTCTTTTCCAGACATATTACCTGCTGTGTTCTCTTATTATCATAAACTCTTATGCCGTGAAAGTGCTGCACTCTATGCAATAGAACAGATCGATGCTCATATGCGGGTGACTATCGATGCAGGATGCTTTGGAACATAAAGGAATAGATCTAACTCTATAGCTAACATACTATGACAAAAGAGTTTGCCCTGAATAATTTTTCTGTTCTGAGAAAATCCTGATTTAGATTTGTAACCTAACGTTCATCCCGATAGAGACTGACTTGATGTAGCTGTAATAATGTAGAAAGGTATCTTTGAATAGTTGGGGTCATAAACTTTACCTTGAAAGTGTCTATATCTGGTCAATGATCTACTCTTTTTTCCTTCACACTGGAATTCCTTTCTTACCAATGACCGATGTAGTGCCATGACATTTTACTTTTATTGTCTCAAGTTGAAGCATAAACTGTCATTGCCATTCTTCTGAGTCTCGTATCAATGTGATCATAAAACAATCCAGCAGTTCAACACCTTTAGTGTTAACCTGTCATGAAAACAAAGACGTTTAGCCAAAGAGCGCCAGAGCAGTCTAACGCATGGATGTCATCAATGCTTAGCTCATCTGCAAACTAATATAAAATATTCAGTAGATCTATAACCACTCCTGTAACAAATAGTCCGTGCAGTATACAGTTCAATAGAGTTGGTGCATTATACTCAATTTGTGCTCGAAGACTGGTGAATTATTGATTGTATAATGCAACGAGCCTCCGTAACCGTTGTTGAGAGAACTGTGGATTGTATTTTATAACAAATGCGCCATCTCCTAGCCTATGGTTATCGGCGCCATTCATCCTACTCAATGGTAGGGCGAGTTGACTTTCCTGACAGGTAGAACGTGAAAACAGAAAGAGCAGAGAGAGGGATAGGCTGATCGATACTGACAGAAAGTAAGAACATTTAAATTTGGATGAAAGAACGTGAAAGATGGGCATTTTATCTAAAATAGAAACAGGCAGAGAGAGAGAGAGAGAGAGCGAGAGAAAATGAAAGAATAAGAAGGGAGACATATTAAATAGGTCGACAGACAGACAATAGGACAGACAGAAAAAGTTAAATGAAGCTTGAAGACTGAGGAAAAAATGTGAATGAGAGAGACAGACAGACAGACAGACAGACAGGCAGACAGAAAGACAGATAAACAGACAGACAGACAAACAGATAGACAGACAGACAGATAGACAGACAAACATAGACACAGAGACAGACAGCGGACAGACACAGATGCTCAGAGAGGCACAGTTACAGAAAAATTGAAGCAGAATACAAAAAGTAAGTTCAACGATGTGACAGACAGGCTTGCAGACAGACAGAGAGTAGAATGTAGGAATGAAAATCTAGCATCACGAAGATCAACAAAGGAGAACAGCTCTAGAAATGAGGCTAAAGAGGGACGCAGTGGCTCAATGGGTATACGTCTGCTCATGGAGCGGCCAGGGTTGACTCGCGGGTTCTGCATCGGGGGATGACAGGACACGAAGATGCATTTTTTTCAGTGACTCAACGGTCCCTGGCTTTCAGTGGGTAGGGAAGTCCGACGTCTAGCCGTCTCGGATAAGGACGAATATATTTCGGAGGTCCCGTGTGTATGTTACGCACGTTAAAGAACCCTTGGTACTTGAAAATCGATGTAAGAGTAGGCCTGAGTGCCGCTGTGGGGGCAAAATTTCCAAATTCCAAATTTCTACCCACAAAAATTCTCAGCAAAAATTGGCAACGTCTAAAAGCCGAGATAATCCTACTTTCATAGGATAGAAAGGCTTAAGAAAAAAAAATGAGGCTAAAGGTCCATGGAAAAGACAGACAGACTAAATAATACTGAGAAAACGAATAGCTTGACAGAGGAACAGCACCTGAAAGAAGACATAATAATAGAGATAGCAAGATATTTGTACACAAAATAAGCATGTTGTATTCACTATGGCCCAAGACCTGCTAGATACATTGTAGCACATCTTTGCACGACTTGCGCACATCAAACAAGCTACACAGTCATGATTCTATACCCAGCACGCATGTTAAATATGTAGCACATCTATTCCTGGTTCCATGTTTTGTATACATGGGTAAGCCTATCTTTCCCAATCCGTACATTGTAATTGTTGAGTAGTGCAGTGTCCCCGATTCCACACTCCTTGCACATTTCTATAGTGGAGCCTAATGGGTTCCCTACCGGTGGATCGCAACCACCAAAGTGGTTACAAAACCCGGCCGGGTGAGAGGGAGGAAGGGGGGGGGGGTGTAGCCTGATTAGAAATGGCTTGGGATGAAATTCATTTCAACGTATCAATTACATTTCAACTCCTCATCTTATAAATCTTTTTGGTTTTGTTTTAGTGTTTCTTTCTCTCTCCGTCACAGAATGTAACATGGAAATCAGCTCTGATGGTAAGGATCGCATGGGTTTTAACTTTTTGGATAGGGGTCGCGAGTGCAGAAACACTTGGAATTACTGATCTAGACCATCTATTCCGGAATGCATAGCCTGCAACTGGAGAAATGTCCAGCCACTTCCCATGCCACACTCATACCTTGTAAATATAGCATGACCCCTATATACTCAATGCAGTATCTTTTACAGTACTATCGTTATAGCATAGATAGCGTATATGCTCCCAATTCTATATCTTGTTAACATAATTCGGCCCATCTGCTCTCGAATCTGTCCCGTAAAATAGTAATATTATAGCCCAGTTACTCCTCATTTCATGCCTATTACTTGGAAATATAGCATTGTCCCTATTTACCCGATTCCATACTTTTCACATCACTAGTGCATATTAGTCCATGTTCCTGATTCTGTACTTATAATTTTCGCTAATCTGTTCTCGAATCAAACTCTTGCAACTGTAATGAAGTTATTGTAAATGTAATATAGCCCTTGTATCCCAGTTTATATCTTTATATATTATCGTCACTATCGTATATTGATTCTGTATGCTCCTTGTTCTATATCTTGCAAACATAGTACTACACATCTATTCTCAAATCCATGCTTTGCAGTTGTAGCACTGCCCATGTTATTTCGATCTAAACCTTCTAAATATAACACAGAGTGGTCTATATTTTATCCGATTCTATACCTACACACTGTAAACATAGTATAACCCATGTTTTTCTTATATTATTACAGACGTTGTATACTCCACCCATTCACCCCATTGGTGATTCTCACTACAGGCAACTGTTAGAGTCCTTCCATTCATAAACCCATACCTTGTAGGCCTACACATAGATCTACCTACAGTATTAAACAATGTAGTCATTGGAAACCTGATATCTCGAACACACTTAGCATCATCACCCAGAATCCTATCTAGTTTCCTTATCCAAAGTGTCAATTCCTGGCATGGGTTTGTTTCATCTGGCATGTAACAAACTGTAGCTCTGCCTTGTTTGAAACAGACCTTCGTGTCATCATCAACCCCCCCCCCCCTCCCCTTACCCCTACCCACAAAACAGCAATCCTATTTATTTCTTTCAGCATTTTCTCTCTCCCTTCACATCTTTGGTCTAGTCCCTCCTCTCTCGTTCACCTGTTCTCGCTATCCTTATCTACCTGTCTATGTATAATTATATCTATCTGTCTGTATATTTTGCTGAAGTTTTAAAAATCTATCTGTCTGGCTATGAATGGATGAAGGGATGGACGGATGGATGGATGGGTCAGTAGACAGATGAATAAATACATGAATGGAGGAATCTATCTTTCTATCTATCTATCTATCTATCTATCTATCTATCTAGATCTAGATCTATCTATCTATCTATCTATCTATCTATCTATCTATCTATCTATCTATCTATCAACTCCTCATTTCTGCTGTTATCCATTTACGCACAAAGATTATGCCCCTCCTCTCTCTTGTCAAACTAAGTTATGCTCTCCTGCACGGCTCATCTTCAAGTAACTTAATTGATAGTATGACATGGATCAAACACGCTCATACTTCTAAACACAGGCATAAATACAGGTATCAATAACACAATGCTTTCTACCCTGTCACGGGCTTGGCTCTGTAACACACCGTATCCCCCCTTCCTCCCCCC